>CM075859.1:25493963-25808963 GCA_037975125.1 Latrodectus hesperus
CTGATACCAGCTCCTCAGAGTATCTCAAAAAATTGCCATGGGTATTGGAAACAAACAGTCTACAGGTGCTACCTTCTTAGATATTGAAAAAGCTTTTGACAGGGTCTGGCACACAGGCCTTGTCAGTAAGAGGATTAATAAAAAATTCCTCCGATTCTTAGTAAAACTTGTTAAAAATTAGTTAAGCTTTAGATCATTTAAAGTAAAAATAAATAATGAGTTCTCATCCTCCAAAGGTATAGAAGCTGGAGTCCCGTAAGGGTCCATTCTTGGCCCATATCTCTTTAATCTATATATAAATGACATCCCTCAAAATCCAAACAATATCCTAAGTTTATTTGCTAATGACACAGCTATCCTAACCACGGATAGAAATGATGACATAATTGTTAAAAACCTTTCTAACCATATTAACCAGATTGAAAGCTGGTTAAAACTATGGAAAATAAAAATAAACCCCAGCAAATCAACTGCGGTACTGTTTACTAGGAGGAGAGAACCGTGTAAAACTGTTAAAATACATGATTGTGAAATACCCTGGAGCTCACAGGTAACCTACTTAGGATTAATATTGGATAAAAAGCTAACATGGAAACCCCATGTTACTGATATCAAGCGTAAATCATCGGAAGCAATTCAAAAATTGTACCCACTCCTGACAAGAAACTCAAAATTAAATATTAAAAATAAATTGTTAGTGTACAAATCATATATAAGACCAATGATGACATATGCCTGATCTATTTGGGGGGGGCACTTGTGACTCCACAATGAAATTCCTCGAAACTCAACAAAACAAAATATTAAGACTTGTAACAAATGCTGAATATAGTTACAGAAATACCCTAATAAGGAAAAGTATTGGCATGCTTACGCTCGCTAAGTTTATAAAGAATAATGCACTAAAATTCTACAAAAATATGGAAAAACTACCCAATTCAGAAGTCAAAAAAATAGAAAGATATAGTCCTTATGAATTAAATAATTTACATAGACCGAGGTCGGTATTAATATTAAAACCAACGATAGAAAATTGACCCAAAATAAAGTAAAGAATGATAAAATTTGAAATGTGAACTACGCAATTTGTAAACAATCCCTCCACCTCCCGGTGAAAACAAAATGTGGATTTTCATGAGTGTTGTTGTTGCTATTGTTGGCTTATCCTCTTTAAAGATCTGACATTTGTCAGATCAACTCCATTAAAATGTTGACAGTGAGAAAGTCAATGACTAGCAAGGGATTTGAGGATAAATCCTCCCGGGAAAGTTGACACAATCCAGAATATGTTTCGGTGAGGTTGGATGTTCACAGCAATTTTACAAGTGGGATACATATTTGTGCCACTTTCAAACGATAAACATTTTAGATGTCCACTTGAGAATCTGGCCAAGGCAGTCTGAGATTTTCGGTCACATTCTTTATCCAGAAGAGTTCCAGGAGATGTTCCAGTGTACAACATCTTGAGTTACATGAGTTTACATGATTAGATGCACATAACATGAATGTACAACACTTTGGTGGGTGACCACTAAACGTGTGTTTCATAATCAACATTTATCAACCATTATGAAAAATAATGAATAACAACTAAAATTATAAATAAATTATTTATAAATATTCTTTACTAATTCTTTATATGGACGAGTAAATAATATATAAATATTTTCTGTCAAGCAGCATCATGTGAATTATTCCCAACTGGGGGTGCAAACACATTTATGTAAATAATTTTTATTATCAATTGTATGGTAACCAAGAAAACTTATTTTTGTAATTAGAAAATTGTAACTAGCCAAGAAAATTTATAACTGTATATGGAAGAAAGTTGTAACTGATAATGTAATATGTACTAACAATGCAAATAGCTTATGTAACTTCACTTGCAAATTGTAAGATTATGTAAAAATTTTGTTATGCTCAACAGAAAGATTCTTGGTTAGCGGGACAGCACGTAGGGCAGGCAACTAGGCAGCAATGGTGACTCCACTTGGAAAAAATCAAGTATTATGAAGAAATATTAGGCTTAATTCCAGGTTATTCCAAAAGAGGTACATGGCTGAGTAGGCTACACACCTCAAATCAAAACTAGACCAAAACAGTGGTAGGGATTTTTAATTCTTGTCTGATTTTATGATTTCTAATGATATGTGACTTAACTACCCATCTGAGGGCTTTATTTTGGAGAGTTTCCAATTTTTTAATTTAACTGTCATGGGTGTAACCCCAAATAGTGCAGGCATAGGAAATAAGTGATCGAAGATATACTTTATAAATGAGCATCCTTAAATATCAACAAAACATAAGCTAAGGAGCATTAGATTCTGTGATTATTTATTGTTTTTCGGTAAAATCGTCTTTGGTTCAGCCATATATGAAATAGCTGTCTTTTTCGAAAGCTATTACGTTCTCTTTTCAATCACTCTACAATACCTCATCAAGTAACTTTCCATCAAATGCATTGTATTTTCAATTGTTTATTTTGAGGATTGAAACAACTAAACGCAACTATCTTCTTAGCAATTTTGAATTAGGATCATTGATAACTTATTTCAGGAGAAAGAAGTATTTTTTAGGAAGATAGGACAATCTATGAAGTTTGGTCTAGCGTAATTACTTGCTTATATTTTCTATTCGTGTTTCCTAAAGTGTTGAAGTTGAACTAACTATCAAATAAATATTTAAACGAAATAGTTTTTTTTCAACACTTTTCAAAAAGAAATAAGTATTTTTAGTGCTACAAAAATTTTCTGAACGATTTATTTCGTTTTCTGGATGACGATAGAAGAATGATGGACGAAGATTCAAATTTTCAGTTAGAAGAAGTTAATCGCTTTCCAAAAATAAATGATGCAAAGAATTTAATTTATGAAGATAATATTGACTGTCAAATTCAGTTGGCTGCTGATAACGGAGTAAACAATTTTTCTATATTATTTTCATCATGTAATTCTAATAGTATAACAAAAAAAAATTTCGCCATAAAATCCGAATTACTTAATTTAGTCGAGCATCGTAGTGGTATTATCGAAGCTCGCAATACTAGATTAGGAAAACTACTTCTAAAAACCAACAAGGTTAAAACAGCTTTAAAGATATGTAAAATTAGCAATATATTTTAAATATACCAGTAAAACCTTTTATTCACCAAATCCTCATAACTACAAGATTCATTTTGAGAGACATCCCTGTGGACATATCCTTGGTAAGCCTAGCAGAAGAAATTTCCCTAAATAATCTTAATGTAAAAAGTATTCGAAGATTTACAAAGAAAAATTCACCTGAACTAACTGAAATTGTATTAGTAAATGTATATGGACATAATTTGCCTGCAGAGATTATATCATTTTTCTCAGTAGTAAAAATCTACGAGTTCATTGAAAATCCGAGACAGTGTCCAAAATGTTTTAAGTTTACACATTCTCCTCAAAAATGTCAAATCGCTACTCCAATATGTCGCCAATGTGGTGTATCTCATGTTGATCAGTTGCGTCAGATATCAGCACCTATTTGTTGTAATTGCAAAGGTTAACATTCAGCTGACTTTATAAATTGCCCAGTCAGGTTAGAAGAAAAGAGGTTTCTTAACTTTAGATGAAAAACTCACCTAACTTACACAGAAGCTAGGCGACAATATCAGTCAAATAAAACTTCTAGTATGCCAATGCGGCAAAAACGAGGACAAATGAACCATCCTTATCGCGTAAAGAAATAGAAAGTTTAATAAACCACACAGTTCAGACTACTGTAAAGGCAACTTTTCAAGAATTAAGCAAGATATTTGATGAAAAATTGATAATTCTATCTAATAAACAAGATGAAATGTTCTCAAAAGTTATGGTGACTATTCAAAAGTTAGCCGAATCCCAGATGATTTCGCGGGAGTTATTCTCTTCACCATGTCGGAAAACTAGTCGTTATAATGCAAATACAAAAAAATTTAATCATCAGAGAAGGTGAAATTACATCATTCAGTTTCTAACAAAAAGGATAGCTCTAATAAAGAAAGCGAAATTCTCATACCAGGAAGTGATATAGTTGAAGAACTATATCGGATTCACTAAATATCAGTTTTGCAAAATATAATAGAGTTAGAAATGTTTAAAAACTTTTACTGTGATTTTAAAGCATGTTTTCTCTGATTTCATGGAAATCTTGCAGCATTCTCAACAAACGCCATTTTCTAAAACTCAAGTTTTTTTGCCAATGCAAATGTGATTACAATACAGGAATCTTTTCTAAATAGCAGTAAACACTTTAGCTTATCAAATAAGATCATATTTAGATCTGATAAATCTGATGGAAGAAGAGATGGTCTGATTTTGGGTGTCGATAAATTTCTTCCCGCTCGAATGATCTTAATACCTGGGTATTTGTCAGACGGGAGAGAAGTTCTTGCTATACAAATCTCTATTGGTAAAACAAACCTCTGTATTATTAACATGTATATTCCCCCTGGTAAATTCTCTATTCAATGGATTCAAAACGTCCTTCAAGCAGTAGAACCTCCCTTTATCATCGTTGGGGATTTCAATATAAAACATACCTCCTTAGGCAGCTATTCTAACTCACCACAATCCAAAGAATTTCTAAATTGTCTGATAGAGAATAACATATGTATTCTAAATGACGATACTCCTACTCATTTTGGTTATAATCAGTTACCATCCATTCTAGACTATTGCTTAGTTTCCCCTGATATTTTTAGTCTCTGCTCACACCAAATTCATCCAGACAGCTATAGCAGTAATCATCTTCCAACGCATACTTCTATTAATTTTAATGTACCGGAAAATGTATCCCAATACTATCGAGCTCGTATCTTATGGTCTAGATGTCTCGTTTCTCTTAATAATCAGATTTCATCTTCTGGTATGAGTTCTTTTCAGCATTTGTATAGCCTTTGTAATAAAAAAATACGTAATAATCTTAAATGGCTGGTTCCTAAGCAGAAACCATATCCTCCTTGGTGGTCTTCAAGATGTAGTTTCTTCTTGGGTAAGAAGAGATGATTATGGATATTGGCAAAAAAGGTCTTGCAATAAGAATATTTGGATCAAGTATAAGCAAATAGCAGCTCATCTCCATCAACTTATTGTTTTTCTTAGCCGTAAGTATTGGGATGATTCGCTTAATTATGCATGTTCATCTAAAGATATTTTTCACATAGTCAAATTTCTAGTAGATCTTCTACTTCACCCAATTCTCACTTATTGTTCAAAGTTGGTGACACGTTCATCTCGGATCCCCAGGAACAGGCTAACCTTCTCGCAAATTACTTTTCAAGGCCTCCTATTTCGTTAGGAATTCCTATAGATTTAAGCTCAGAGATTTTCTGTCAATATAATATGGATTTTACATTAGCAGAGCTTAAGGGTACTATTACTAAGAAACACTCAGCCGTTGGTCCCGATCACATGTCAAATAAAATGCTTAATGGTTTATCTTCTTCATCCCTTGAGTGTCTTCTCTCTCTTATCAATGACTCATGGTCTTCAGGAAGCATTCCCAGCACTTGGAAATCTACCACAGTGGTTCCCATTCTTAAACCTAATAAACCTCTAAACGAGATATCATCTTACAGGCCTATTTCTTTCACTAACAATTTATGTAAAGGGGTAGAGAGAATAGTTCTTAAGCGTCTTCTTAACCATACAACATTGGAAAATTTCTTTCATCCTCATCATTACGGGTTTCTACGTTGTAGAGGCTGTGATAGTATTCTATACATGATACATCATCATATAATCTCTGCAAGATCACAAAAGAAATTTATTGTTTGTGTATCGATTGATATTTCCCAAGCATACGATTCTGTTTGGCATGATGGTTAATCTTACAAACTTACGCAAGCTCATATAACTGGCAGAGCCTCAAAATGAATAATGAACCTCATAAAAGACAGATTTTTCAGAGTGAAATGGAGGAACACTTTTTCAAATGAATTAAAATCTTACAGGTGTGTTCCACAGGGAAGCGTATTATCGCCTTTCCTATTTATGATTTTTATGGCAAATATTTTTTAAGTAATTCCGGAAGGAGTCTTATGCTTCATTTATGCTGACGATGTGTTTCTTTTGTACTCCGCCTTAACATCTGATATATTAAGAAAAAAGATGCAATTGGCTCTCCACAAAGTTAGCCAATGGTTTGAACAATGGATGTTGACCACTGTTCTAATCAAATGTTCTCTCATGAACTTCTCATCTAGGAGTGACCTTGGAGACATTCAGTTGAACTTTGGTAATCAACTGATAAAATCTTCGCAACATATGCGTATCCTTGGTATATATTTTCCCCATAACTTGTCTTTTAAACACCATTTTCTGCAAAAGAAAAAAGGCGTGCCTGAAGAAACTTAATGCATTAAAAGCTATTGCTGGATTAAAACGAGGTTTGAGAACTTTCCATCTGTTAAATACCGTAAATGACTGCATTTGTGGAAGCATCTACTATGGGTGTCACATATTTTTGTCTGGAAGTAAAAGTGCTAAAAAATTTTTAGATGTCATTTATCATGCAGCGCTTCGAATCGCTACTGGTCCCCCAAAATGGACTCCAATTCCTATCCTATACCAAGAAGCGGGAGTACTTCCATTATCATATCGCCAAGAATTGCTTTCCCTAAAAATGTATATTCGAAATATTAGTTTAGATTCAGAGTCTCCTTGTGCGAAATTGTGGAAATCATTATCATTCAGTCACATCAACAAAGGACAACCTCTTGTTTTACGTGCCAGAAATTGGCTTAGCTCTCAGGGAATTAATGAAATAAACATAATGAAGTCACCAAGATTTCAGACTAAGGACTTTTCCAACGTAATGTCTTCACTGACAGATCTCCCATTTTAATCTAAGAACATTCTAGTGAGATTATAACAAAAATTTTCAAAAACTACTATCATACAACTTGGACAAATCATATTTTAATTTTTACAGATGCTTCAAAGAAAATGTCAGATTTTGGTTTAGCAGTCTTTAATTACACCCAAAATTATTTCTTTTCTGGAAAGGTTGCATCCCAAAATACAATTTTCACTGCCGAATGCTTAGCTACTTTACTACCACTGAAAAAAGTCTGTACGAAAGCTCACAACTATGTGATACTGTCTGATAGTTTTTCCTGTATCTCAGCTCTATTACATATCTCTAAAGAATCTTCTACAGTAATACAGTTAATTAGATCAGCAATCATCGATACGATGCCAATTTGCAACTCAATTCATTTTGTATGGGTTCCAGGGCATTCTGGAATAGACGGCAACGAAAGAGCGACTGTATTGCTAAATCTGCACTCCACAGACAGTATATTGACAAATCAATTTCCCCAGATGATCTCGCCCGATACGCTCGGATTCATTTTAAGAACTCTTATCTAAAGGAATGGCTGAACAGCAAGTATACTAACAGTTTTGCTCACCTGCTACTTAAATAAAACTGGCATCGTCTCCTTCCAAAATCTCGCATGGAAGATGTCTGGATTTCTAGGGTTAGAACTAGGTCAATTCCAACAAATGCGTTACTAGCCCGATTTAAATTATCTAATACAGACGAATGCACATGTGGTGAATCCCAGAGCTAGCGCCATCGCGCCAAGTAATTTTGTAACCCTTGTAAGAGGCATCAGAAGTGAAGAGAGTGCTATGCGAGTAGTACACGATTGGAAGAATGTCTGCAATAAAGGAAATTGAATAAAATTGATTAAGGAGATTTGTATGTTATGTTAAAATAAACATCAACTACACGATATCATCTCCTTAAACAATTTTATTCAATTTCCTTTATTGCAGACATTCTTCCAATCGTGTACTACTCGCATAGCACACTCTTCACTTCTGATGCCTCTTACAAGGGTTACAAAATTACTTGGCGCGATGGCGCCTAGCTCTGGGATTCACCACACACATGTAGAGCGGTCGAAACTATAGATCACATTTTACTTCAATACCCCCGATACAAACAGATACGAGAGCTCCTTCGCCAAAGAAATGGTATTGGAGCGTTATCCTTCTCTTGGTTGTTTGAACTATCAGTAAATCCTTCCAATAAAATCGAATGCATCGTGGATTTTATGAAAAGATCTGAAAGGTTTTAACCTTTAAGATATAAACTCGGCACTAAAGTTCATATTCGATTTTTTTCAACATCAGCTTTCCTTGAGATTCCAATAAATTCACTGACAAAGAGTTTATAGTAACTCCCATAGTACCGTTTGTCAATCAACTTCATAAATCGAGCCTATAAATGCATTTGATGGTAAACGGATTCTACTATTAGAAGTAAGCGAATAAATTCTGCCATGCTTTCTTCCTGGAAAGGTGAAGACTCATTAAACGAGAGAATATTGTTTCAAGTTTCATATAAATTCTAGTATCAATTTTTAAAAATTTATTAACTAATATTTTATTTTCAATGTGAGCTAAAAGCACTTTAGCATAGAGCTCCAAAAATATACTTTGAAAAAAATGAATTAGGATCAGAGGACGAGGTTAACATCGGAGGGAAGCCTTTTCTGTTCAAACACCCACACATTGCACCATTAGAAAATCGATAAATTCTAAGAATTTTAATGCGCATAGATACAGCAGTCATATTTGATTTGTACTGAGCTTGTCACGTGATTTCTATAAAAAAGGCGTGGTGTCCGGGCTTTCCCGCACTGTCACCGCAACAAGCTGGGCCCGCGCATGCGCTGCAGAGCTTTTTGTTATGTAACATCTTTGTCAATTTTGCGGTCCGCGGAAGAGACGCTCACAGTGTTTGTGTTGCGCCTTGCGTTGTACATCTCCTTTGTCATCTTTCCCTTAAACAACTGCAGGAATCCTATTGCTTTACTATGAGCGATTATGAATTTGATGAAAACTCAAGCTCTTATGATCAAGGAAAAACTATTGATTCTGATGAAGGTAACATATATTTTATTCTGATGGTTAATTTAATGTTAAAAGTGTGACATATGTTTCACGTTAATTCATGCATTGATTTTGAAATGAATATTTTTAGTAAAATAAAAATGATTCAGCTGTCTACAAATGCAAATATGGTAATTTTGTTATTTTTTGAAAAAATGCTTTTCTCGATTAATATATTTTAATCTGAAAGTGAATGTCTTATATTTGTTTGCACTTATTAAGACATAATGAGGCTTCATCTTTAAAGAGAATCTGTATTTGGTAGAAAAGTACATTAGACGATGAGAAATGTTTAATCTGTCACTTTCTGTGGAAAAAATGTTGTAAATAGCTTTAATCCGAATTATTTAAGAGCGTTGAGTAGGCTTTGTCAGATCGAGCCAGGTTTGATCACTGTTAGTTGACATATGGAGACTTGAATGTATTGGCTCAGATACTACTATATATTTTAAGTGAGAGGAAGTATACATTTACTTATGCTTAAACAATTTTACTGAAAAATCTTAAATGTTTTTATTTTTTCTTATTTAATATTTTCACTTACCATTTAATGAATTAAAGGTATCTTAAATATTTCTACATTATGCTTAATAAATCACATAATTTAATATTTAAAATAGCAAATTAAATAGAGTTGCGCATTAAAAACTGACCTAAATTGTCAACTTTCCTTATCCTCTAAATTTAAAAAACTTTATTTCGATGATAACTTTCAAGAATACAAATTCAATTTTAAAAACTTTCAAAAATATAAACTGAAAATTAAACAACTTTACAAACCCATAATATCTAAACATTCAACTACTCAGTTGGTCTCCAAAGTGTTAGTGCTCTAGACTTCGTTTCAACAATGTGTGGGCTTAAATCTCACCTTAGACTTGGATGTTTGTTGTTGTTCATAATCACCTTTAAACTGTTGGTCCCCATCTTATTGGCCCTTGTGTGCAGAAAATGACAGTAAAGTTTTATTTCGACCCACTACTTGGCGAGAGCTGGAGAAATGCCGACAAAAATTTTCTCGTCAAACAAAATGATGCAGTATTATGTGATTACAGGATTGGAAAAATTGTGATGTTAATTATTTCTTTTTATTAAAATATGTTTGCAATTTTATAAACTTGAATATCACGATTTTGAATTATTGTGTATTTGTTTTTGCTTTCATTTTCATACAATTTCAATTAATTTTGGGTTTTAAATATAATTTTGAATAATTATTCACTTAATTAAATGATTTTATGTAATTTCTGATATCACCATTTAAATTTTTTTTTTTTTTTTTGCAGCTTGTCACTTCAATGCAAAATGCTAAAAATCCAATTATAAAGTTTTCTAATTAATGAGGATTTGTATTATAAAATATAAAGAAATAAAATATGGAGAAATGATGTTTATACATGACTTAAAAAATAAAATATATGATATTTTTAATATGTTTCAATTAATCATGCAATAAAGCTATATCAATAATGTGAATAATATCAGATTTTTTTGCAATATCTTCATATTTATTTAACTGGCCAGTGGTGCACACAGCTTAAAAATCTTTCGTAATGCTCCTAGGCAAAGGTCAAGAGCCTAATAAAACTGAATGACTAATGAATATAAAATTTCTAAATTCAATTTTAAAATGAATTATTTTCTTTTCTTTGATGCTTACTTTAAAGTTGCAAATGCAAAAGTCTTAAGTTTTTCAACCTTTTCAAAATTTAGAACTAATAATTTAAATAATAAAAGTATTCACTTTATTTCCTTTTCTTGACAACAGATCATCAGAAATGTGTTTTTTTTAAATGAACAAAAGTGTTTTTATATTTTAAAACCAAACAATGATGTATAAATATTGTATTAATTTTTATTTGATTCAATTGCCTAGAATGAAAATTGTTTGCATTTTAAAAGTAAAATATTTCCTATATCTCTTAATTCTAATTAATTTGAAAATACTTGTCTTAGAAGTATTAGAATACTGATATTTTTTATTGAAATTTCTAAAAAATTATTTTATTTTTAGCAGATTTGATTTTTATCACTAAAAATATTATTTTAATATTTTTTGATGGAAAAAAATTTCGCTCATAGATTATTTTTAAGAATGTTACATAATAGGGGTTGCCATAAAATCACAGCCAACAAAAGTGTGGTCCGAAAATCATCATAATTAAGACCGATGAATAGGCACTTTAAATTTGTTGTATTAAAGAATCCAGTTTGGTGTCATAATCTGCTGATTAGGTTCCATATTTTATCCTTGGCGATGGGGTGGGTCCAAATAAGAATCAACTGAAATGACTGTTGAATGACAAACAAATCTAGCCAAATTTAAACACCTCTAACTTTTAAATTGTAAGAAAATAATCAACTGAATATTTCACACACAATTTTTCAAATTAAATTTAGAAAAATAAAAACAGAGCATAAGCTTCAAGGTGTACTAGAACTACAAACAAATTGCACACATTTGAATTTGCGATAAAATCACTGAATAAATCCATTCTGATACAATGCTGTACAGATTTGAACATTTGATAGCAGTACTGACTTGTTTGATTTAGCTGAATTATTTGCCAAAAATTTTTAACTAAAAAATCTATTGCTGCCTAAAATTTCATATTAATACTTTCTGAATTGGGATTTCGTTGTAATTTGTATGTAAGAAGTATTGGGTGAATCAATGATAGTAAACAGTTATGAATGAGAATTAAAAAGAAATTTCAGATATCAAATAAGAAAATGACACTGTAGAAAATAACTGTCTTCAAAACAAGGAGTTAAATGGACAACAAGATTAAATTACTTTTATTTATTACAAGATTAAATTACTTATATAAAAAGTAATTTAGAAATTACTTTTTTGAGAAAAATAACTAAAGTAAAATATCTTGTAAAAAAAGTTTAAAAATATGGGTTTGACATTATTAAAAACTTATTACTTTGCCTGATTTTTCATCAAATGAAAAAAGTAAGAATTTTTTAATATAGATTTTATTTTGAATATGTATCTTATATAGTATTCACTAAATGTTCTTTTAGTAGTTCTTTATTTATAATAAGAAAGAGAAAGCAAAATTAATATCACAAATAGTATTCACTATGTATGTAAGAAATAAATTTTTGTTTTATTGTTATAAAAAACATAATCAATAAATTTAATGGTAAAATACCTGACCTATTTTCTACCCATCTTCCCTTAACCATATTATTTACATGATGAGATAGCCTCATTTAACGGTGTTTCATTTTATGCTCTACTTTGCTTGAACGTATACCCTGCGTTAAGCGGGGTTTTACTGTAATTGTTTTCAGGAAATTTTTCTTTAATCTATTTATACATATTTAGAAGTATTTTTAAAATTAATGAATCCATCTGTAATTACATAGCATTAACTTTAGATATTTTAAAAAATAACCATGTAGTTTGAAATATGGGTTTATTTTAGCTATTTTATAGTTAATGAAATGCAGACCGATGGTGTAGTGGTTTGTGTTCCTAACTTTGAAGCAGTAGGTACCACGTTCAAATCCTTGTTCGGACATGCATATTTCTCTCTCTCTCTGTTTCTTTATCTTTTCACTTTTGGGGTAAAGATCCACACCCTTTGAGTACCCCATTGTATGAGATACCAATTACGTGTTGGAGCAATACCTGATAACCTTAGGTACACACCAGGTGCTCCATTGTGTATGTCTAAGATGCCATCACCTTTGCCCCTTGTTGTGCTAAATAAAATTAATACTTAAGGATTGCTGGGGATTAGAAAAAAAATAGATAGTGAAACAGCAATTTACATTTTTTTTATTTACCATTATACCAAGAACGTACCTTTAAAGCACAATAGTAAATATATTCTATTGAACAACAAATAAATATTAAATTCTATTCAACAATCTAAATACTTGTAATCATTTCATCAATTGAAAAATTCTTTTAACTGTAGTTTCCTGTATATAATTAACGGACTATGTGTTAAAAAGTTTCAAATTTTGTTGTGTGCATTATACACCGCTGCGGATAATCTGATAAAAAGCAGTCCTCATCAGAAAAGCTTACAATAAAAATTTAAATGAAATATCATTTATTTTTCATAAAATAAATAACAGATGGTGCCACATCTTGATTAACTTTATTTTAATTACAATCAGCATTGTCCAATTACATTCAGGAACAAATTTGTTTCCTTGGAATGTTATTATAGTTGCAATTGGCTAACGTCATTTTGCATTCTTTCACTGAGCTGCTTCATTCTGCAAACATTCGAATTCTTATATTGTCCTGTGGAAGCAAAAACTATTATGTTACAGAGTAAATTTTAAGTTAAAAGCTATAAATAAAGCAAATAATAAGCAAATGGCCACAAATGTGATAATGTAAGGTAAAAACAAAGTATGTGTGATACAAAGGAAAAATTTTATTCAATGCACAGTTCAAAAATAATCCATTTCTTTCATGTAATTATTAGCAAAACCAATCAAAAAGTTTTACTAGAATCTTCTCGGATCTTGATCGATGTCTTACTTTCACCCCAGTTTATCACATTTTCCGTTGAGGTAGATCTACACAGATCTTTTTCATTATAAATGTTTTTTCTGTACAATTTATTATATTTTTAACCATACTGTGTATTTTTATTTTATTTGGCACCAAATTATTAGCATTATATATATTTGACTATTCGTCAGAAAAATTGACGCTGACTATGCAGCACTTTTTCTTTTATTCGATAAAGGTCTTGCAAATAATATGTTGCTGCAGATTATATACTATAAAATATGGTACATGTAGATCAGAATACTGATAAATTATATCAATAATTATATTTCTGTCAAACAGTAGAGAAGTTGACTGTCAAAATCAAAAATAATTGACAATATCTGAAATGTTCATTACTCAATCTTTTGACCAAATACATTATTAATTTTGGGTTATCAGTATTAAAATTTTGAGCTAATGACTGTACATTTTGTTTTTATCATCCAAAGGACATTTCTGCTATATTTGAAGTATTCTATGAGTAAATTATTAAATGGATAAATTCTTCATTCATTTAAGGATTTCTTTGCTACATTCATTCAGCGAGACTTCAGACAATGATTTTTGAAAAATATTACATTCATGCACCTTTAATTACATTTAAACTGAAAATCTTATGTTAAGGTTATTCGTAAAAGATGACAAAACTGTACAGGTTCTGCGCAATTTCCGATTTTTGCGCCAAGCACTCCAAAGCTATTTCGCCAACCTAAATTACGTCATTATGTGCAATATCCTCTTACTGAATACCGAACTCATTCATACTTGAATTTTGAAATGGAACACTATTTTGAATTCAAAATAATAAAATTCTGAATATTTCATTATAATTATATACTATAGAAGAATTAAAATTCTAATTACTAGAAATTTTTTTTGTTAAAACTTGAATTTAAACGTACTGAGCAGTTGCACCCACCTTAAAAAAAAAAACTTCAGTGTAGTGCTACTTACCACAGTGACAACCGGGCAGTAAAGCTAAATTTCTAACGTTAGCAAATAACAATTTTTATAAAAACTTGAATTTTTATATACCAGGCAGTTATGCCCACCTTTAAAAAAACTCCAGTGTAGCGTTACCTACTACAGTGACAACTGGGCAATAAAGCTAAATTTCTAAGGTTAGCAAATTGCATTTTTTATTAAAACTCAAATATTAATATACCAGGCTGTTGCGCCCACCTTAAAAAAAATTCAGAATGCCACAATGTAACACTAACGTGAAAACACACAATAAAGCTTACTTAAGAATGTATTTACTTATGTAAACATACATTTTTATAAAAACTAGAAATTACCACTCTGAATGAAAGTTTAATTTAAAAAAAATAACTCAACTTATCATCAGTGTTTGGCAGTCAATCATCAAAACCTGTTGGAGAATAAACCATTTTTATTGTTTTAAATAAATCTTCTATGATGTTTTTATGATTTCTTTGCCACACATACTTCACAAGATAGAAATCAAACTGATCATGCCTATCATTAGTACTTAACGCAGATCTTTTAATGGCTAACCGAACAAAAATTTTAAACAATGTTTAAAAAATTTGAAATAATATAACTTTGAAAATATTCCTAACAATCTGCCTTTATCAATCTTTTATTTAAATTATTTTCAACTCTAGTAATATAGGATTTAATTATACCAAAAATCTCAGATTTCTCGGACATAGGAAATAATGAAACTTTATGTGAATAATCATCAATTATAGTAATAAAGTATCTTTCTCCCATTCTTCCTTTGACAGATTGAGGACCCCAAACATCAACATATAACAGTTCTAACGGAGCCTTGGATCTCACTTCTCTCAAAGACTTAAATGAAACTCTTCGATATTTACTAATTTTACATGATTCGCAAAAGACTGTCTTATCACTTAAGAGTGGTAAGCCAATCACTCCCCCTTTCCTACTGGTATGTGAAATAGTGGACGTGCTGATATGTCCAAAACGTCTATGCCATAGTTCAAGAGCTTTGCTATTTTTTAAGTTAGTTGTAAATGAAACATTTTTGTCAGCTTTAACCATACGGGGTGAAACTTGGTAAATACCTTCTTTTAATATGGCCTTAAAAACCATTTCCCCCCTTTTTCTGAGACTTTCACTGCACCGTTACCGCCATGATACACAAAACCCTGAATATCTAGTTTTGGACCTGAAATAAGATTTCTCCGTAAATTTGGAGAGTACATTACATCATTTAATGTATACTTTTCTAAACCAAAAAACAATTTAACAGTTCCTTTTCCCTTAATAGGAAAGTCAACACCGTCAATGCCAACTGATATTTTTTCATTGATTAAAGGTACAAAACTAATAAAGAGGTCTCTTTCTTTACAAAAGTGATGTGAAGCTGCTGTGTCAAAAACCCAATTCACTCTTTCTTTAGTTTGATTAAATAAACTTGTAATAGAAAAGTTTGACTTACATGGCGAATGTCCATCTTTATTTGTCGAAGTGGTGTTTCTAAATCTTATACCACGTTTATGCTTGTCTTAACACCGGGAGAAATGAAGTTGATTTTGATAAGTGGAATTTGAGCTACGTGACTGGTTCCTTTCTGCCACAAAGTCAGATCTGGTTTCTCTGTACGGACCTTTGTACTCTGAATTAAAACGTCTGGTTTGGCTCCTACATTCTAGACTAGAACATCTGGAATGGCTCCTGTATTTGGTCTAAAACATCTGGATACTTTCAGTGATTGTACTTTAAAAGGACATGAATTTCTATAATGCCCAGGCTGCTGACAACCATAACAGAGAATTTGTTTCTTCACAGATGTTACTGTACTAGCCTGTGTTAGAGAGTCTTTTTCTTGTAACTGAAGACGAACCTCTTCTGCATTTAGGGCGTCTGTAATAGCTTTGTAGTTAAAGTTTTCATCCGGCCAACCAAGAATAACTTGCACTATTCTGTCGAAATGCATAGGAAGATATCTCAGAAGTTGAAAACTAGCATATTTTTCATTAAAAGTAGGATCTATAGTTTTCAATATGTTGTAGACTTTTAATAATCTTGTTGAAAACATGAGAATACTTTCCTCAAGTAACATCTTAGTATCACATAATTCTGAAAATATAGTCATGTGATTTGCTCTGGTATCTGGATGGAAGTATTTCAACAATGTTTCCCAGGCAACTACTGGATCTTCTATTCCATTTATTATACGTCAATGATCTTCATCAATATTCAAATATATCAGAGATAAAACAATGTTTTTGTTTTTGTCGAATTCTTTAAGACTTTTGAGATACGCAGTATCATTCAAGTCTTCGAATGAACCAGTTTCAGTTTTTAATATCGGTGGAATGGGAGCTTTTTCAGCTCCTTTTACAACCTCCCACACATTTCTCTCCATCAGAATGAACTTTATGTCTGAAGTCCATGTCTCATAGTTTTGGTTGCTTAACTTATTAATTGCGTAAGTAGCCATGGCAAGAAAAATTAACAAAATCGCAATTTTTTTTCGAGAAAAAGATTTATAAAATTTGATTATTATAATTATTATTTTTTTTTTAAATTGAAAAAATTATATCAATATAGCCCCCCATCTTAAATTATCTAATACATTTTAAGATAGCTAAAAATTTGCTTAAAGTATTTTAATTGACTAACTATCCTGAGATAAATTACAAGATATTTGATATGTAACCTGGGCCCATAACCTTTTTGTCAGTCTGTACTACCTTTTAAGTATCTGTGGGCAGATGTCATTTTACCAATACCCACTATTAGGCTAATTGCCAAAATAATTACCATGATAAACAGAGCTGCAAATATTAAATTTTAATGCAGTTAAAGAAACGTTAGCTATTAGTTTAAATACCTATAAAGTATTTCATTCTATCAATAGAACCTTTAATAAATAAGAAACATTAGGCTTGTTTAAAAATAGTAAGTTTAATTTATTGATACTAAACATAAAATAATTACATAGTGTAAATTAAGTTTAAAATTTGAGAGTAAAGATATTCCAATTAAATAATTCAATATCGTTACTAACAAAAAAATAAGTAAAATTATAATACCGATGAACATAACAGTTTTCAACCAAAACTATCAGACACCAGCATTTGATTTTCTGAATCCAGTGCTTTTAAAACACCTGGGATACATCCCCTCTGACGAACTAGCATGCGTATACAGTAAGTTTATAATTCAATCATGAATATAGAAATGCCATATCGGCAAAGTATAATTTTAAGTGTGTTTGTAATAAATGATGTAGGAGTATGCCGGTAAGGCATAGCAGACAAAAAAATAAAGTTGAAAATAACGCACAAGTATTTTAAATGAATGATAAATATGGTGATAAGAAAATTAAATAGATCCGTACTAGACTAAAACTTAAAAGCACTGAATATATGAATTTAAGTTTGTACTAGGGTAACATGAACTTATGTTTATTTAGAAATGTCTTTCTTTTTTTAGGAAGCAGGATGTTGTGTCAACCTCAATCGGTACACGGGCATCTAATGCCGCGAGAAAGTAATTTCCTTCGTTTTATCAAATTAGAATTTAATTATAATGGGCTACCATAGATACAGCATTTAGTTTTAGTTCTGGATTTCTTATTTTTTATGTTTGTGTAGTATTTAGTTTGTATTCTAGTATTGCATGTTTTATTCCAGAAATAACTCTCATAATATTTTAATTTTCTTTAAAATGTTTTTTTGCTAAAATAATTTTTTTACCCTCTTTATTTCTTTTATTTTTAAGATTTTTATTTATTCCTGGCAGAATTATAAAACTTCAGGAAAATTATTTTCTCCTATTTATGAATTCTTAAATTTAGTTATCCATTTAATTCTAATTTGAATGTTTCAGTTTTCATAAATCAATCATTACATTTGGTTTCCAATGAGATTCGATCATAATAGTTCCTTATAAAGATTTTTATTGTTTGTAAAACACTGCAGACTTTTCAGTTTGTCCAATATATTTTATTCTACTTGTCTCAAATATTAGCTCAGTCTGTTGTTTATTTTTCCATAATTGCTCATCTTTTCAAATTGGTATGTAGGTGATGGCTATAATACATTAGGCTAAAGAATGCTTATCAAAAATGGTGTTTATAGGAAGAAGTATGTGTGTGGGAGAACATGCAAATATAAAATTAATCTGTTTTTGAGATTAGAATAGATAATTCTAATCTCAAAATCTAAAATAGATTAGAATAGAAACTTAATACTTTTACAATTCCTGTTTAACATTTTTAGAAATTGCTGTCCTGTGAGTTAACAAAATTGGAAGCATAGTAATAATGAAAATTCATACTTTAACAGATGGTTATTTGCATTGTGATAATATGCAATCAATAATGGATTATCACTCAAATCAATGATACATTGAACAGTGTTATCTTAACCAAGTGAGTAATTTATAAATTAAACAATTAAAACCATAAATAATTCATTTTGCAAAAGTGAGGGTTGAAAAGTATACTGCAAAATTAAGTGAATAATTTTGATAAATTTACAAATCATTTTAAGTTTATTAAAATTTATATATAAAGTTTAATGAATTGTCTTTTTTTAAAGTCATAAAAAGACATAAAGAAGGTGTAGACAATTTAAAGAATGGAAATTTTAATCTATTTTATGAAAAAATCTTAATTCCTTAAAATATTTTGTTGAAGTTCTGTAAATCATTTTAAACTGTGCAGGAAAAAATAAAGTCTTTTCTTGAAAATTTTTCATATAAAATTATATATTCAAATTCATAGCAAAATTTTTGCCATGTTTTATTTAAATTTAAGGAATTTTTATAAAACATTTCTAAATCTTGTGAAACCTGCTTGAAATTTTGGTGATCTTACAGAATATAGTTGAAATTTTGTTGCCAAGAAAATTTTAAACATGTTCTGTAAGATTCAGTTCAGCTGAACAAAGTAGCTGATTCATTTTTCCAATACTTTATTTTTGTAACATTTATAGCTTTATATAACCAAGTATTTTTAAGGCAATTAATTTTTCTCAAATGCTTTTTAGCTTTCTCAAGTGTTTTCTATTCATGTTTCAAAAGTTAGCCAGAATTTAATTTTTAACATTATTTTTTGTTAAAGTGTAACAAAAACTAGCTAGTAAACTATAGAATTCAACTGCTGATGCGATTTATTGAGCAAGTATTTACATTTTGAGCTAATTGATAAAAATGAAAACTCTTCTTCTAATCCTAATTGTTAATAGTTTTGATGATGA
This sequence comes from Latrodectus hesperus, assembly GCA_037975125.1. Lineage (NCBI taxonomy): Eukaryota > Metazoa > Arthropoda > Arachnida > Araneae > Theridiidae > Latrodectus > Latrodectus hesperus. The sequence continues at coordinate 25,513,610 of CM075859.1, forward strand.
TGATTTCATGTCCATGGAGTATGTGCAGAAACCCTTAATGTCCCTCAAGTTAAAGACAGCCCTGACAATCTCTACAGCTTTATCTGTAAAAAGAAACTTCACAAGATCCTCTATGCTGTTAATAGTTTTAAATGACTGATTTGAGGATGATATATATATATATATATATATTGTAAAGTAGTTAATACAGTATACAAAAGATAAAATACAGTGCATAAAGATCCATTGAGTAAATTAAATACCATACAAACAAATATATATTTTTGGCAATCTAACCAGTGCAAAAACAGCTAAAAGAGATGTGCCAATGTAGATAAGATAAGATACAATCTGAAGAACAATCATGCAGGCAAGACAAAATTTGAAAATCACTGACATGAATAAGATAAAATGTTACACGCAATACAAAAAATAAAGAAAAAGGCAGAGGGACCACATCTTGGTCAGGAGGGATGTGGTCCTTTATTCAAATTAAACACTCTTTTCTGACATGTGCGAATGATATAAGTATGCTAGTTAAAATTCATGAAAATCCATTGAATCAATAAAATACAATACCAACAAATGCATTTTTTTGCTATCTTTCCAATGCAAAAGCAGCTATTATGGATTTGTGTGCATTGCTTTGATATACTGTTTACTTTAATTTTTTGATATAAATATATTTGTGCATAATTATTTGATATAAATATTTTTGTGCATCTTTCCTTTAATAAAGACACTCTTTGGGAGAATTGCAGAAAATTTTTTAGACATATCCTTCGTGCATGTCAAAAAAAGTATTTAATTTGTATAGCTGTTCATGTCCTTCCTGATGAAGTTTCACTATCTATGCCTTTTTCCTATTTTTGTATTTTAAGTTTTATCTTATTCTTGTCAGTGATCCCCTGTTGAGACTCATCTTCTTTAGGTGAGTAAGGGTGTCCCAATCCCAAGGTACCCATTGAATCTATATTCTTTGTTTTTCCTCTCTTCTAATCTTTTCCAGATCCTTTCCATCTCTTGAAAGCAAGTGAGGGAGTTCTCCATGAGTCTCCATGCAGCCCCTCTGTTAGCTTCTTGCTTCTCATGGATAGTCTAGATCCCCATTGTTGCTAGTGCTTGGCAACCCTTTGGGCGGGTGGTACACTGCAGTCCCCAGTGTATCAATCAGCTGGTACTTTGCTATGCTTGTAGCTAGTCTGTTTGGGATCAAGCAAAGGAGTTACACTCTTGGGCTTGCTGTTAAGGGTGGTCACTGTCTCTGAGGGTGACTCCTATCATATGGTTGTCGAGTAGCATTATGGTTATCACCGAAGCTGGGCATGTCCAGAGCTAGTGGCTACCATCCATTGTAGGGCTTCATGGTGGGTGGTGCTGTTAAGCCATAACCCTTACAAATATCCTATTAATTCTAATTTTTGAATTCTATGACTTATAATTCTTGAATTGTTGAAGTCAATTCATCTAGTCGTTTCGTGTTGATAAGTACTCAAATCAATTTTCATGCAGTATCACCTTTTCTAGTACAAAAATTTTTCATATCTTTTGTTGGTAACATAAAATATGTTAAAAAATTCTGATCAGGAGATCTCCTTGTTCAAGTTGACTCAAAATAAGCTTTTGTAATAAGTAATTAAAAAAAATTGGGTTCGTTTCCAGTCGAAGCATTATTTTATAAAACTCTAAATGAGTCATCTCTCGTAGTGTTATTTCCAAACTTGATTTCGTACATTTTACACAAGTGGAATTTGTAGAAGAACTTGCACATTGTATAAAAATTTGAAATGACAGTGTAATTATCTCCATCCAATATGTTTTAACTTTTCAAACAGCTGCATTACCAAAATCCATAAAAGCAAGTTATATGAGTTTCAAATTTTATCCATTCTTTCCTAACCCTTTCAGATGTTTCAAATGTCAGTGATATGGCCATTCTCAACAGGCATGTAGACATAGAGATCTAATGTGTAGAAAATGTTCACAATCTAGTTATGAAACTTATGCTTGTACTTCAGAAATTTTAAAATGTTATAGCTGTTCTGGTTCACATGCCGCGTTTTCCAAATCTTGCCTTATATTTATCTTGGAGAAAGAAGTAATGACAACCAAGATAAAACAGAATATTATTTTCTAGAAGCATGACAGATAATAAAAACAGAACTCCTAAAAGTTGGCATTTCTTATTCTTCTACTTTAAAACCGATGCAAAAATAAACAACAATCCACAAAATAAAAGTAGTTTATCAATATCTGCTCCACTTTCATCTTAGTCATCTAAATCTACTTAAACATCAGCTTTTAATTGCACAAAGGAATCTACTCCAATTACCAATAAATCAGCAACAATTGCAGTTCAGAAAAATATATAAAATAAAGTTCAAATTTTACAAAAATTACAAAAATGTGTAATTAAAATGCAAATTTAAGAAAAATTTAGCTATTCACTCAGTACGAAAGCAACTAAAAGTGGAATTACTGAAAATATAAATAAGGAAATTCAAACTTTTAAAACTTATATTATACAATAGAAATTTAAATATTCATTAATATAGAAAGCAAAAAGAGAATACTAAGATAAATACAAATGAAATTCAACTTGAATTATAGAATAGATTGCTATATGAATAATAAATGGAAGTAAGTACCAGTATGATCATCTTCTTTAATGGTTATTAACCACATTGATATACAAAGATTTTTTTGCTCTAGGCATAAGATAAGGATCCAAAGTTGCTCCTAAGGACCCAAAAATAATACAAAACCCACAACATATAAATTGAAAGTGTATGAAAATTAAAAGTAACAAATTATAAGGATCATTTTAAAAGCAACCATCAAAAAAGTTAATATTGCCATGCAAATATGAATAAATTCTAAATTCAAGTAAACCAGTAATAAATATCAAAAATAACTGACTAATAAATAATTTCATATACACATGTATATACATAAAAAAGTGCCATGTTTCTATACTGGGAATGGATTTCTGCCTTTTGAAAATATTTGAAATTGAGATTTTTTCAAAAAAAATTTTTAAGAAATTTTTTTAATTAAGTCAATAAATAATGTGAAAATAATTAACTTAAATGAACTAAAATCAGTTATATATATAATTTAACTGCTCCACAGAGTGTGAAGGTTATCATTCCCTTCACACAACTGGCATACCTGCATATAATGTGATTAGAGTATTTATGACATCACCCACTAAAATATGAACACTCGTTTTTCCTTTAAATTGGTAAGGTTCGAAAAGAAAACTAAAGAATGATGCTGAATGTATTTCTGTTTAAACCTAACATAATTTTATGATGCTTTGTCTATATTTTTATAAATTTTTTCTTAAATTTTGCTTTTCTTATATTTATTTTAATTGAGTTTAGCCATTTCAATGATCACTGAAAACAATAGCAGAATACAAGATCATTTGAAATGTATTTAAATCAGTTTATTTGAAAAACATGTAAATGGGCGTTTGCAAAATGAGTGGGGTAGGAAATTGAAAGAGAGTGGGTTTTGCTTTTTTTGTCCTCAATAAACATAGATTTTATCAATAACTATCAAAATGCAAAAAAATCATTAAAAAAATGCAAAAATTTATATGTATATATATAGAAAACCCTAAGCTATAGACATCGTGTTTTTTCTTGGAAAAGCCAATTAATTGCTACTCTTTTTATATATGATTAAGCTGATGACAAAGTAATTATCACTGCATTTTTTAATGATAGCACTCTTACTTTAGCACCAAAAATTATTGAGCTCGCTTAAGATAAATTAGTTTGTTTATGTGAAAGGGGGTAAAAATTGTACAGCATATATAGCTACTCATAGTATAGTTAAAAGCAGGAGGTTATCTTTTATGAGCAAATTAAGTATTTTTTGAATTAATATTGATAAAACTACAAATAAAGCTAGACATAAAATAATAAATTATATAGTTGAAGTTTTTGATGAATGTAAAAAATTGATTATGCACAATTAGGTTCCAATAGAGAAAATTTATCAACAGAAAAAATGTATGTGCTAAAATAAAAAAAAACTTTCAAGGGAAAATATATTTAGTATTTGTAAGGTATTTAGCTGTTTGTTTAATATTCACTCAACCATATGTTGATCAAAAAGTGAAGAAAAGTTTCTTTATGAAGAAAATAAATATCTTCTTTTGATAGTGGATTTTGAAACATGTGGGAATATTTTCATAAACTGTTTAGTTCTGTGGAACTTTTAAATTTGATTTTGAGTGAAATAATTAAGATGTTTTCACCTGGGATGTCTGTTACGATATCAATGAATATTCTAAAATAAAATATTTTTTGTTGAGCTGCAGGGATTAAGCTCTTCATTCATATAACTTGAATTTTGAAGCAAATTTACTTAGAACCATTGAAAATAGATTTTACAGATGCTTCTGTCTGAAATATTTCATTAATTGAATGATATATTGATAATTAACTATGAGTTTTTATCACATTAAGAAAGAATTTAGACTGAGATTGTTAAGTAATATACAAGTATATGAAAAATTGTATTTGAACAGAAAAAGGAGTCTATTTGGTTTATAAAAAAGAGTAATTTTCTTTTACATTTGTCCACACAGATATTTTCCAGCATTTTAATTAATTAGTGAAATTACAAATTTAAATTATTTTTCTTTTGAAGATCCTGTAATAAACATAGCAGCTGTACCAACATATTTACAATACTATATACTGTAAATATGTTGGTACAGCTGCTTGATATTGATTTAAGGAAACAGAATTTTGTAGATAAAATTATTTTATGAATATTCCAAACAGATTATCAGGAAATAATTGCATTCTTGAAGAAAAACCAACCTCTCGATAATTAATGCTTAATTTACTTTTTCATTAGATTCAAAATGCAGGAAAAAATATAGCTTATTGATTTAGTGAATATAGTTCAACTCGAATTTAGTTCTGTGATCTCTGAATAATACGTTGGCTTCCCAAAATTAAGGAACCACATATTTTTCGAAGTTCACCATAAAAAAAGACACTAACAATAAAGTTTATAGTTTACATAAATGAGATAAAAATAAACTTTTATGAATTTATGCAGAAATGCTAGTTACTATTTGTTTATGGAAAAGAACAGGTATGTATCAGGCAGAGAAAAATGCAGACATTAGGCTTTCATAATTATATATGTAACTTTTGTTGATTTTCAACTTTAGTTAGTTAATTTGTTGACACTAGTCAGGTGGATCCTTCAATATCTTAAAGAGCTATTGTCCTGATTCGTTTAGGCGGCAGGTGCTTGGATAACTGGAAATGGGGATGTCAAAAGGTGATGCTGCTAGATTCTTTAATGTATCTTCCAGTGTAATCCACTGTTTCTGGAATCACTATCAAAATGAAGTTTCTATGTCCAGAAGACTTGTTTCAGGCTGACAATGAGATACAACATTTACAGAAATGCTTTAGAGCTCTTTTGGTCCTAAAGTGAAGAAGCATTTCTGTGCTGCAATTTGTTGCAGACTACTCTTTAGCATCAGTAAGAAGAATTTCCATTAGCATGATGCGAACATGCCTTCACCATGCAAGTCTCTAACAGTTGTGTGTGTCCCCTATGCTGGACAACAGAGAAGACCTGCTTATCTCGGGTATCTGACTAGTTTTCTGTACTTTTTATAGATGATTCCATATTCACCTAGAAAATCAATTCAGGACATGTGCTGATCTGGAGGGAACAAATCGCCATTTATCATCAATCCAATTGTGCAGTTCCACAGTTATCATGGTGGTAGAATAATTGTTTGGGCAGATATCTCACTCTGTGATCACACTGACCCTTCATGTGTTCCAGGGAAAAATTGTAACTGGTTTGAGATATTGGGATGAGATTTTTGATCCATATGTCCGCCCATATGCTAATGCAATAAGTAATGATTTCATTTGGATGGATGATAATGCATGACTTCACTGAGCTGTAGTTGTTGAGTAATATCGTTAGAGTCTTGGTTTGGGGTGAATGGAATGGCTGGCTTTATCTCCAGACTTGAATTCCAAAGAGTATTTAAGGGACAATCTTGTTAGACAGGCTGCTGTTTTAAACACTATTCTGAGATCTGTAGGAGAGTTAGAAACAGATTACTCCATACCTAGTTTTCACTTCCCATTTCTTTAGCGGACAACTTAATTGACAGCTGGGAATGTTGATGTTTTCAATTCATTCAAGCTAGAGGTGGGCTTAGAAAGAGTTATCGACTTAAAGAAAGCAGAGGTTATGTTGTGTATAAAATGATAAATAAATTTAATGATGTTAACTTATATAATGGAGCTATACATCCAAAATTAATTTATAATGGATGTTTCATGTTTTTAAAATAACCTAAGATTGCATCCAAAAATATAAATATTTTATTATTTCAATGAAAGTTTAGGACTGCATTTTCAGTACTTTAAGTTTAGGATTCTTTAATATTTTAAATGATGTTATTGCTGATGACAGGACAGTGTTAAATATGGAAAATTATGGGATTGAGCATAATCAAATATTATATTTGTGAAGTCAAAACTTAAAGTGCTGATATCAATTAATAAAAAATTACCAAGCTTCTCTAGACAAAGAAAACTAATCAGATTTTGTCTGTGCCTAAATAAAAAAAATCCTTTTTAACCAACTAGTATTTTTACATTGTAATATATCCGTAAACTATCTCAATCATAAAATGTCTGGTGAAAATATCATCAAATTTTAAATCTTAATGTTACAAAATATAGCTGTATGAGGAAAATCAATATTTTTGAAAAAGAATTTAAAAAATTATTTATTTCAAATATTGTCAAATTTTATGTCATGACCAAATAGTATTTTAAATTGGTAATTTTTAAAGTGGCACTCCATATATGTATGTAACATATACATTACAATTGTAATATATACGTTATACATTATAATAATGCTCAGAAATATATATATCTTCTTCACAAGCACTACAGCCCTTTACAGGCCTTGGCTGCCTCAACCGCATACTCCCTCCAGTGCCTTCTGTCATTCCTCTCCAATTCTTGATTTTTAAAATATTTAGGTCTCTTTCAGTATCACCCAATCATCTAATAGGTGGTCTTCCTTAAGCCTGGGATCCCTCAGTTTTTTTAAATATTAAGATATTTGTAGGATTATCACCTGGGCTTCTCCATACATAATGAAGCCATCTTAATCGACTACTGTGGATAATCTGTGTAATCTGTGGTTGTCCATAGAGCTTGTACAGTTCAAAATTGTATCTGGCTCTCCAGCGTTCTTCTTCCTGTCTGGGCCAAATGTAGTTATGAGGATTTTTCTCTTGAACATAGAAATGTATATATTCCATACCATAATTTATATCAGGGGAAGATATAAATACTACTAAGTAAAAAATAACAAACTTTTCTGGCATTAACCAGCTTTTAAGGATGTTTCTAAATCAATCACACTAGTTTTGAAAAAAACTTAAAATTGTATAGTTTATGTGAACTTCATTTCTTAATTTATTTTATTGTATAAAATATTAATTTAGTATTATTATAAAAATAACAGTATGCATGCTTTGCTATTTGAAATAACTGCAATCAAAAAAGTGTATCAGTTTGCAAAATAAATTTTAGAATTGTTTAACTTTATAAAAGTCTTCCCATCTTCTTATTGTTTAAAAATGGTTTAGCAAAAATGCATTATATAAAATTAAAATATGGCAATGTTTTAATATATGGCCTTGAGTTTTTTGTGCAAGTATGCTTTCTTTATGATGAATCCTTTTAATCAAATTAACAAGGTGTTAGCAGAAATCATCAATATATTTTTTTGGGGAAAAAACAGGATATCAAATTAATGAGTATCAGTGTTACACTTATTTTTTATGAATTCACTTTTAATTTGTGTAAGAAAAATGCTTTATTTAATTGCATAAAAATGCTCTTATTAATTGCAATTTAGTTTTGATTTCTTAACTAATAATATTATATAAATGTCAAAAACTTGTTTAAAGACAGTATTTATTAAAGTAGAAAAAAACTAAACTGCATATTTCAATAAATTTTTGACTTAATATTTACTGTAGTTATTAATTACCAATAAATATGCCAAATAAATTTCAATTTTTAATATGTTACAGTTATTTTCTCTTTCATTCTTTTGAATATAAAGTTTTGAGGTTAATATACTAATATTGATAAGAATAATTTTAAGATTAAGTTAATAATGATATAATTACTGTTGTAATATTATCATGTACGCGTAAAATTTAATATTATTTATTGTGTAAAAATTAAAATTAGCTTAATGACTTGCAAACTTGCAAAACCAAATACCACCAAACCAGTTGATCTATTGCTGTATATATGGTAGAATCTGTTGTACATAGTTACATCATGGTAGATGATAATAACATTAATAGGGGCTCAATGTCACACTGAACATCAGCATACATTGGTTTTACATGGGGTTACTTTGCAATATACAAAAGTTAAAACTTATTCTGTTGCTACATTAATTAATAAAAGCTTTCACTCTGATTTTATAACATTTGCTCATTTAAGGAAACATTGCTTATTAAGAATTTTCTTAATGGCTTAGATTCAATTTTTATTCTGAGTGCATGTATTTTTCCCAACATATTCTATTACTATTCATAAAATAATTATAAAACTCTTAATTTTTTTTATCTCAGTTTCGTAGTTAAACTTTTTTCAAGATTTATTTAATTATGATAATATTTTTATTCCACAAATTTAACAATAAATTTCAGGATAAATAAACTATTGACAATGTATTTATTAATTTAAATATGATTCTATGGACATTGGTCTCCAGTATTATCTCAATCTCCAATGAAATACAGTTATAATCTATTACTTCCTCTTCCTTCAACAAACTTCAGAATATATTTTCCTCTGTCTTTGAAGATTGTGAAATTACCAAATGTGTAAAATGTAATAAAGCCAAAATGTGATGAAATTTTTATTTGCTCCTTATTTCTGAAATTAAATTTAAAATCGTATACATTTTTTTATTTTATTTTTTTTCAAAATAATTAAGAACAATGGACATCACTTATTTTATTGGTTAGAAAAAGAATCCAAGGTAGTTTGTAATTATTGTGAATCTCATTTTCTTGGATGACAGAGTGTGATAAAATTTTAGAAATAGTATTACAATTTATTTAAAAAATATCTTTTAAATATTAAGTTGTTTTAGTTTTTTGATGGATTAAATGTTATATATTCATTACATAGAAAAATTAAATGCTCACCCATATTTTTAAGGGATTTTGATTTAATTTATATTGATACATATAGTGTATATATTTTGTCAATAATGCTATAAGTTAAGCCATATCAAATTTAAATTTACAAATTAAATAGTTTTATTTATTATCTGTATGAATGAGAGAGACTTAATTTGTCAGCAACAAGGTGAGAAGATTGTGTTCTATTTTCATCATAAATTGTTTCTGTTCTTGTTAAGATTAGGACGCACTTGTGAATGAATAATTGAACAATATCTAGCCTCATAAGAATACTTCTTAACTATCTTTCCAAAAAATTTTGGCAGAAATGAAAAATATTTCATCATTAAAGATTTTGCAAGAGCCTTTGAATAGATTGTATTTACATTTTGTTATTTATTTTGGTAATATTTCCCCACTGTATCTTTTATTTTATTCCTTAATCTTTCCTTTTATCTACCTTTTTATTTTTAAACAAAATAAATCAATGAGAAATATGTGTAAGTTTGATCCTGTTAGCAAAAAAGAGGAGGGTGGTTGCTTCTGCGTAATGTAAATTGCAAGGAAGCTAAACTATAATTATCACTTAAACATTTAGATTAACTTCAAGCAAATTAATTGCTTATTCTGATAATGAAGAATTTTTGTATAATGTCAAATATACTTACATGACAACTTGTAATTAATTATTTAGAGCAGAAATTTCCGCATTTGAATATTTTTTGTTTGATCTATAATGTCTATTCACATAAAAAATATACTTATTTTAAAAAGGCTCTAACTGAACTTACAAATCATACGATAAATGTAACAAAAAATGATCCATTTTAGAATAATCTGACTTAATGTTTTATAGAGATTTTTAACCAATAATTGTTAGTTTTTTGGAGACAAAAAAAAATACTTTTTTTAAGTAAAACATTCACAAGAATTCTTAAATATCTTTTTCTCTTAAAATTAATTTAGTTTTGTCTGCTTTGGTCACATAAAATTTTTTTAAACCTACGCATGCCATTGCCTTTTCAGACATAAGACATTTTGCATTCCAGTACAATATTGAAGTAGCTCCAGATGGGGAGAGGGCTCGAAAGTTATCACTGGAATGAACGTCAGAAAAAGGGGGGCAATTAAAGAGATGTTACCGAGTCATAGGTAAGGTGTTACAGAGCACACAAATAGGTGAATTGGCCAGATTGATTTTATATAAATGGGCCTGCAATTAGTCATGTCCAATAATAATTCTAAAAGAAGCAACACCCTCTGCCCTAGGAAAAAGGGAAAGGCGAGAGTCCAGCTGACCATCCGAAAATCAAGCCCAGAATTTTCCATCAGCCAAATTCCTAAGAGCAGAAATTGTCCCAATGTCTGGTTTTGCTCACAAGAAGTCTAGCATTTTGAAGAAGAACTGGATGGGAAGGCGGATGTAAAGCTGAAGCTTTCCTAGCAAAAAGGTCAGCTCGTTCATTCCTGTAAATGCTGCAATGGCCTGGGATTAACTGGGGGACGACTTCTCTTCCAGAATGAAGAAGGAGAGTTGATGAGTTGCTTACATTCAAACTCTAGTTCAAAAAGGGTCATATGAAAGTGCCACCCTGAATATCGGTTTTTTGTTAAAAAAATATAGAAACGAAGCCAATTATTACATTCATTCATTAAGAATATGTAATAATTTTGCATGTAAGATTGAATCTGTTTTTAATTTAACTATTCTAAATTTCTAAGAATACTTCTTACTTGGAGCAAAACAGAATAAAGAGAAATACAGAAGGTGGAAAAATATACAAATTAAGAATAAAGCAGAGCAAGAAATACTTGAACCATTATTGCACAGAAAAATAATTATTTATAAAGTGAAACATTTGTTCTCAGCTTGTGGTAATTCATAGAAATTGTTAAAAACATTTTTTATTAAATAACTGTTTTATTTATTGCCGATTATATGTATATTACTGATGATGTATATAAATGATGAATTTTATCAGATGACAGATAAACTGTCATCTGATAAAATGACATCATCTGATAAAATGACAGATGAACTGTCATCTGATAAAAAATGGTTTTAATATAACTGAAAAAGAACGCTTGATTTTTCTTTATTTTAGGAATTTGAAATATTTTTAATTGTATGTTAATTATATGAAGAAAATGCATTTTGCTCAATGTTTCTTTTATTAAAAACAAGCATTGAATTACATGATACTCAAAGTTTTTATATTGCTTATAATTAAAATTTAAAATTATCTTTAAAATATTGGTTAATATATAATTAAATGTGATTAAAACTTTTGATTTACATTATCAAATGTAAAGTTTTAATGTATTGACATACTACTTTTACTTGTATAAATTATTAATAAATTCAAAGACTTTTGTATATTGTTTGAAAATTTCTAGAAAATGGTCTGAAATTTTCTCTTTTATGCATGAGCAGGTCTTATTTGATTTATTACTTTTTTGATTGTAGTACATTTAAATTTCTAGTTTTGATGTTAGGCTCTTTTAATGATTCAAGCAATCCTAGAGTAATAATTTTATTACAGCAATTGGAAAGCTTGTCATTGTCTCCATACCTTACTATTAAAATTTCTTTTGATGCATTGGATTCAATGGTGTTATCCAAACAATTTATGCTGGGACGTGAAATCTAGTCAATGGTGCAGTGTTTTCCAGAAAACTTTTCCATAGTTGGCTTTACATAAGTAAAGTGATGCAAAAAGAATTCAGAAATTTGTCTAGGTTAAAATTTTGTTTTTGAGCAATTCTTCCATTGAAAGGATTAAACTATTAAGCTCTCAAGCATTGTGCCATATTTAGAGCTATTGATGGAACATATTTCTTACCTTAAGGAAATCTGAAATCACTTCAAAAGAGGTCTAGTAATAAATTATGCAAAGTTGTTGTTTCTTTTCAAGCATTTGGGGAAATTTTGGTAAGCTGAAATTTTTTTGTTTAAAACAGTTATATCTGTCTACTATCTGCAGGGCATTCAGAAATAACCCTTTTAACTCTGCATGTATAACAATGCAAAATATCTTTATCTGCCAAGCTGGAGACTTCTGAATGAATGTTTTCTTGGATCTTGTTTTCTGGGAGTTGTGTGAGATTCTATGTTAAATTTCACACAACTATGAACATTTTGAGATGGTTGTTAACACTTTTACCTTCTACACATACATCTGAGGGTGTGTGCTTGGGACTTTTTCGCATTTTCTCCTTTTTAAGATATAACATTTTTTCACTGTTAGGGCATGCAGAATCAATTAAATATCCACTTTTTACCCAAATACTAGAAGTAAGATATATTTTTATATCTACAGAGAGAGAGAGAGAGAAAGAGCTTGTTACCTTATAAAACCATGTACAATATTTATATTTTCCTGCTGTATAATTAGCTCTCTAAGCCTTTGATTAAACTGCATGGGAATTCAATTCTCATCTAAAGCATGGATATTCGTAGTGGTTTGGAATCCATCTTTATTTGTAGGTCCTGGTATCAAATGACCAGGATCTAAAGGGGGATCATAGCACCAATCAAACAAAATTAGTAGTTTTTGTGTTATAGAAGTTTAAGTACATCCTTAGATTATCCTACATATAAAATGGAAGTGGATTATAGTTTTATTCTTAATATTTTTATTTGTAATTTGTTTATTAATGTTTTACGTTTTAGGTAACTAAATTCTAAGTTTTTATTTAATTATATTTAAGATATGAATTTATTACATAAAACTTTTTATTATAACTGTTTATTGATTTGTTAATTTTAGTATTGCTTTTTTCAGATACTGAAGATGCAAGTGAAACTGATCGAGCCATAAAACGCCAAGAGTATATTGAAATGAGAGATAAGTATGTTGAATTTTAAAATCTATATAAAATAATTACTCATTTTAATTATGATAAGGTAGAAAGCAAAGCAAAATGTTGTGTATTCTAATTTGTACATTTTTATTTTTAGTAATAATTTATTTTTAGTTTGCAACTTATCTTTTTATTTACTTAAACTATACTACTTATAGATTTCATTTATATGCAGTTAAATGTATTTTATATTGGAATTATCTAAAATAATTCAAAATTATCTTTTATTCTTGGTCATTCTAAATTTTGTCCAACTATTTTCATTTACTATCCTTTATTAACCATTTTCAGTATCTGTTTAATTGTATTGAAGAACTCTTTCACATATTTTAGAACAATGTATATTAATTATGTTTGCATTTTATGCATTCATATTCAAAGTAAATGTAATTACATTAAATTCAAATATCAGTATCAGTTTAGGAACTTTTTTTTTCAAATTTATGCTTAAATACTATTTAGTTGAATAAATGCTTATGCTTAAATACAATAATTGTGTTGCTTAGTGAATCTTTGTACTATAAAGGGAAAAAAATGTAGAATTAAAATTTCACATAGAGTTAGAAGGATGTATTTAAGATAAATTATGTGAAATTCAAAATTATTTTTACAGAACTATTTTAATTCTGTATTTTTTAAAGTTTTTTCATGGTATTCTATGCATTCCACTTTTTTAAAGTACTAGTGTCCAAGAAGCACTGCCTTGAAACAGTATTAGTTCCTTGGCAACTAATGAAAACCAACTTGGACTTAAGAAAATAAGTCTTCAAATTTAAGAATTTTATGTATACAAAGAAAGCTCATTTATTAAACTACTCATTGTTTCTTATGATTTTTATCTTTTAAAAGTAAATATTTCTGCTCTTTACAGAATGTATGAAGAAGAGCTCGCTGATCTCAAAGAACAAGTGAGACAATTACATGCACGTGTGCATCCTGAGTATTTGCAACGTTTAAAGAAACTGGAGGAAAATTATAATCAAAGCATCCTTATGACTAAAGTTTTTCATAAGTTTGCTGTAAGCTATTTTTTTTCAAATATCTTTTTATAATTTTTCTATTATTGATTTAATGTGATTTTGTAATGTATATTTGTGCACTTTTTAGATTTGACATTACTTTTTGTATATGTGTGTGTATTTATAACTGCTCACAAATAGTGCATATTGTAATAATTAGCTTCCAATCGCAATAGCTTGTAATCACTTCCTATTGTAGGTTCTAATGTATGTAAAGTTTAAATATTTTTAATGTCAGAATGTCTCATTTTTTACCTACTCTGCAAAGATTCAAAACTATTTTACTCTCCCTACTCTGCAAAGGTGACAAATGATCAAAGGAAGAAGAAAATAATTATTTATGACAATATACCTTTATTTAAGATATTCAAGCTTCTCACTGTCAGCTGCAATGCACATATTTGGATTGTCGTTTGAATTTCACATTTGACGCACTGGAGCATTGAAGGTTACATGCCGGCTTAAGTGTCCGTAATGCATCATTTAAGGTTATGGAGAGTTTGTGGAAGTATTGCATAAACCTGCTGATTAGGGTATCCCTTGGAATCTAGTGGAATTAGATCAGGCAAATGTGGAGGCCATTCTTTGAAACCACTGTGCCTAATTATTTGGTTTCTTAATTCCATAATGAGAGGTACTCCTTTACTGGAGATGTCTTGTGAACACGCACTCCATCATGTTAATACAATACATTCTTACTATTATTACATTCTTACTAGTGATGGGTGTGTTGCCTATTGTACATGCCATTTCATGAAAAGCATGCCTCATCCATCTGCACTACATCTGCCATGAATATTGATTGATCCTGTATCTGATTCATGAAGTTACACCATGAATAGTGTCACTTGACATCCTAGCCAGTAAGACCTGCAGAGTCGTTGGTTGTTAAAGATATGCATCTACTTCTAGTAAGACTTTCCAAATCGAACTTTTTGAGAGGTCACAGTTTTCATAGATTAGTTATGTAGAGTAATTTGGGTATGTAAGGGCATAAACATATCTGGTACATCATTTTTGCTCATTGTGTCTTACATCCACATTCACCATACAGTAAAACCATCTCGCAATAGTCACCTTTGGAAAATTGCTCCATGACCATGGCTTTTAACATAGTAGAAATCCAACAATATATCTCTTTTATACTAGTGATCTCAAATGAACAGGTATGACATTTCTTACGTATTAGAATATTGCTACAATTTTGAACATTAAGTGCTAGTTGCATTGAGTTGATGTTGAAATTAGTTCAAGGATGCAACTCTCGGGCCTTGAACCAGAGTCCTTTGGACTAGGAATCACAAGCAATGCCGATGTACTGCATTTCAATGTTGTTTTTAGCCCAGAAGATAATATATTCTCCTTCTGTTCACATTTTGTGAGGTCACAGTGCAGAAAATCACGAAAATAATAATGCACTTTTTAACTGTTCCTATTTTTCACATACATGTCAATGAGATGTCTTTTCATTCTAAATCCATAACACTCTACAACTTTGTAATTGACTTTTGCCCCTATCTCATAGTGTTTTTGAGATACTTAAAGCTTACTCCACAGCTTAGAAAAGCTTACTTTACAGTTTTATTCCAGGTTGTGCTGAAATATCATTTGGTAGCACATATCTAATTTTCTATACCTAGACACCACATTTATAAAAACAGCAGCAGCTTTTCTGAAATTAAGAGGGTGACGGGACTTTACTGGACATCCTAAGTATTGTCATTTATGGAAAGTAGTTTATTTCCTTCTTCTCATGGTCAAGCAATTTTTGAAGTAATCATTAGATGTAATTCTAACTTAAATAAAAGAATGTTATAAAATTTTTAGACTTATTTATTTCTGTTACAAATATAATTGAAATATATTTCATATACATATAATTATACATGTTTGGCTAAGAACAATTGTTAAAATAAAAAATATATATTTAACATGAATGTCAATACCTCCTGGAAATTTTTGATTTGACTCCTTGAAAAATCCAAGAATTTGATTGTTGGAAATCTGTACAAACCCTGGAGTTATAAAATTTTAAATTATTAAACATTTACATGTACAGTATAATAACTTAACTGCTGAGAATAGTGTTTTTCACTAGTGTCATGTCTGCAGTGATGTTTCATTGCTGTAATTATTATTTCTTTTTTCACAAGTTAAAAGCAGTAATAATTTTCTGTGCATGTGAAGTTGTTTCCCAAGTTTTATACATTATATTCAAAAAATATATATACTTATTCTATTTAAACTTTGGGGAACTGTCGCTTAGTAAAATCATCCTTGTGAAATTAGTGATTTGGATCTAAATTCTGCTTGGACAGCTGTTTTCTTATAGCTTATTGATATTGAATCCCATTCATATGATATGAAAATTTATGACAGGCCCTATCCAGATATTTGATCTTAATCCAAAATTATGTGGCAGCTTTAAGAAAAGGATCTATATAAACAATCAATTAAAATATTTGCTCATTGTCTTGAATTTGAGGTTGCTGTGACCAAATAATGGAGGAAATAATATCTGTTTAATTAAAATGAAACAGGATTTATATTGTATGCATTTCTAAAGGGGCACAAATAAAAATAATCATTTTGAGGAAACTAAGAAAAAGTTAAATGGTGTGTGTGTGAAAATATTACGCTTCAATGAAAAAAAAACTTATATAAATGTGCTAAAAAATAAACTTGTATAAAAATGTTTTAATTAAACATCACTATGATTATTTTAAAGGTTTTAATGTTTTACTGGTTTTATCACTTCCAATTCACATGATCGTTATTGATAAATAATTGTACGGAAAATATAATTATGGGAGACTATTAATGGATGGCATACCTTGAAAAGTTCTTTTTGATTAAAGTTCCTCCACAAATGCTATTGTTTAATTTTAGTGTTTTTTATTTTTACTCCATTTTTCATGGAATGTTTCTTTTAGTTGGAAAGAGTTGAACATGAGTATGAACTTGAAAGACTCGCTGCTCATCAAGAATTTGATGAAAAAAGAATTGCTCTTAGAGAAAATCTTATACGTGAGTTGGAAGAAAAAAAGAAACTCATTGAAGCTGAGAGAAATACTATGGATCTTACAAGCAGTATGTTTCAATGTTTTTTGATATGTTACTTTTTCTGTTTAATAAAAAAATAGATAAAAATGTTCAGTTTTCTACCATAATAAAATTTACTCATAAATGTAGGCACAATGAATTTTGTAAATATGAAACTTCTATATTACTATGTAGTCAAAATATATACTTTTGTAACTCTAAAAGAAGATAACTTTTAGAATAATCTATATATATTTTAAAATGAGATATATATATATATATATATATATATATATATATATATATATATATATATATATATATATATATATATATATATATATATAAAGTTATATGTTTATGACACCATAAATTTCATAATCATAAATCATTAAATTATAGAAATTAATTTGTTAAAAGAACTTTCATGAATGCTTAAATAAAAACATTAAGACATTTTTATCATCTCGATTAAAATGATTTAAGTGAAACATTAAATGGTATGTCTCAAAATATAACTGCATGGATGTCAAATAATGATTTTAGTTTTTTTTTAACCTTACGTTTAATACATTCCTTATATCTGAAAATCATATGTCATACATTAACCAAAACCCTCTCTAAACTATGTTGTGAGAAAATACAATATATTTATTTGAAGAATTTTGTTCTACTATTCTCATTAGTGCTTTCAAATAAGTTACATAAGTCAAATTTAGTATGTGAAATGGAAATCATAGTCTGTAATGTGTTGTATAAAGCATAATTTAATTTTCAAGTAAAAAAAAAAAAATTAAAAAAAAAATTTTTTTTTACTAAATTTAGCTTTTAGTGAGATAAGCAACACATGTATCCTATTTATTAATAAATGTAATTTAACAATGTTTCATATGAATATAAATTTGAAATTAAATTTATATGTGAAACATAAATTTTAGAAGAAACTCAAGCTTTTTTGTGAAATTTTTCTGTGAATTAAAAAGATTTACTTTAAAAATACATCTAGATATTTGTTTAACAGATTTAATTAAAATATATAAATACTATTCAATAAAAATGTAGAGAAGCATTATTTAGGTATACATTAAAGCAGTAATGTATAGTTTGTTAATTTTTAAAATATAATTCTGTTTTGATATATTCTATTGAGTAATTGTGATAATAGCTATCATGAATTGTGTAACATTAAAATAGAAATCTAATGATTTTAACAAAACTAGTTTCTTAAAACAAGATGGTTTCATACTATAATGGAAAAGAAAAATTAGACTCTTATTTGAAAGGTTGAAAATTCTAATATTTTAAAATAGATTTACACTCCAGAAAAAACATTAGCGGTTGATTTGTACAAAATTACTAATTTCCTCAAATTATTCAGCACCTGAAATTGGAGGAAAAGTATTGTATATTAAATATTGTTTTACCTGCCAGTCTCAGAATAAATAAGTATTTGATTTGGTGTGTGTCCAGTTTGCTATTAATTGTATCATTATTTTTTCCCTTTTGAAATTTACTGACAGTTGATTTCGAGTCAAGTATTTTGCATTCTCCAATCTTGTCATTGATCATATGTTAATTTTTTTGTATTTGCTTAGTTAAAAAAACTGAAGTTATAGACATGTTATAACTATTCAGTTCTGTTTTTATTGATAGATCCAAGAATTAAAATAACTAAATTAAGCTATGGAGATTTTTGTTATATATTAAAATATCATAATAAACCCTGAAAAGTTAAACTATTTTTCTGAAGTTTAGGGATTATGATATTATTTTAATGTATATCATTTTGTTTGAGTTAAGTCAATTTTCAAAAATTTCAACTCATTCAATTATAACTTGATTTCTGTCACTTTAATTTGATTTTTTTATCATTTATAATTGAAATATATATTCTTTTATGTGCAGATGATAATTTGCTGGAAATGACTGAACTTCCTATCATGAAAAAATTAATAAATGAAGGTATGTATTGTGATTGAGAAATTTTTTGGTAGCAAATGAAATATTTTGTGGTAATTCTAAAATAGTGAATTTTTGAAAATTTTCATTCTTTGAATTTTAGTTTAAGGATATTATTCCTTTTATCATTATACATTTCTCTGTTAATAATGAACACCTAATTTTAAGAATTATGATCATAATATGTCTAATTTATTTTTTGTTGTCTAAATAATGTATTGCTATGATTTATATCATACTGCATTAATCTATAAATTTAGGAATTTTTTTTTAAAAACTAGAGAGACTAAGAAGTTTAATGTTGCTATAAATCAGCATAAATGAATATATGATTACTTATTAGGATTGCCAAGTTAATGGGCAGTGATATGCTAAAAAAATACTGTATATATAGATTGTATATTTTACCTCATGATGTAGCTATTGATAGTTATTTTTTAAGTATATGGTTGTGCCATATCTCATACATTATGATGTGAAGAGAATTGGCATGTAGCTGTAATAAACTTGTGAACATTATACAATCCTTAATCAATAGAACATGTGTTTAAGGTATCTTCAGATAATATTTTACTGTAAAACTAAGAATTTAATAACATAGATGTGGAACTTATACTATAATATAGAACAGACTTCTAGAAAATTTTATCAGTAACTTCATTGCACTGTTCAAAAATAGTTGTGAAATAATCATAATTGTTAGAGATGATTTTACTCTTGTTAAAAATCCACATTATTTTCTTATAATTGTTTGTCCTTTACACAAAATCAAACTGTTGTCAAATCATTAAATATTTTTTTCATGTACAACATTTAAAACATTAAACTTCTGTACATATTTTTATACCTTATTTTTCTATTATAATGTATGTGTTCTTCCAGTTTTGTATTCATGTATGATTGTGTGTGTCTTGTGAGGTTTAAATTATTTTTTTACCTTCTTCCCTAATATTTTTGAACAACATAGTTTAAATATTTTATTTTAATTTTGTTCTCTGTCATAAAATTGTTTCCATATTTTTTCTGCAATTTAAATATTTCATATTAATGTGTTATGAAACATCTACAATTAACAACTAATTGTAATGCACATTTAAAATATAATTCATTATGTTTGTATTTTTATTTATAACAGATAAAAGTTCTCTTCATGTTGCTGATTTGGCATTGATCCGAAGACTTGTTTTGGAAGGTATGATATAATTAAAAATAAAAGTTTTTTTTTAAATGCAAAATTTTATCAGTTAAAATTGTTAATGCTTCACAGTAAAATAACATTTTTTTAGAATGAAACCTGTAAAATATTGAAAAAATATGTTTACGATTGAAATTTGGAATTGTATATGTTAAATAAGTGAAAATGTTTATATTTTTGAATGACCTTATTTCGTATGTGAATTAAAAGTAATTACTTTTGTTCTCAAATTAATAACAATAATGACAAAATAGAATTTTGTTTAATGAATTTTTGAAAAAAATTCTAGTCATCATTCCTAGCCAATTTCAATTAAGCTTATATTAAATCAGTGCATTTTCAGTTATAAAAACATTAAATAGTATTGAAAACTTCTGTTAAACTGATAAACTTGATTAAATTATTGCTGTATTTGAAAATAACAGTTTGAAAAGTTTGAAAGGAATAGAAGTAAAATACAACAAATTTCATCAATCTGGATTATTATTTCTTATAATTACAAGAAATATTTATTTTAAAACTGCTGTAGACATTAATACTGGGCTGTTATTTTAATTTCATAAGTTTTGTAGGCCTCTAAATTTTTTATAGGAGTTGCAGTATAAATAAATTTTTATTGAATAATTTTTATGCTGCATAATTATTTACTGTCATACTGAATCTCCAATTTCAGAAGAGATCTGTTTTCTAATTTCAATCTCCTCAAAATTTTTCTAGATTGCCCCTCTTTATGGTTTTTTTTTTTGTAAACACTAAGTTTAGAAGATTGGTTGTCTCATAAAATCTCATTTGATGTTGATTTAGAGAGCTTATGACCAGCTAGAAATGTTGATAAGATATTAATTTAACAAAGATGGAAAGTGCAAATAAAGGAAAACATTTCTTTACAATATTTACTGCTTATTGATAAGAAGAATACAAACTTCCATAAAAAATTAATTTCTGGCTTGTGAGAAATACAGGATATGTGAAGCCTTGAGGGATCGCTTAAAAGCCAAAATTGAGAAAAAAACCCATCTTATATATTTGCGTGCGCACACACACTCATGTGTGGCTGCTGTAATTATCATTTTTTAATTAAAATTTTAATTCTTTATAGAATTTAAATCAAAATAGACTGGAATATACAAATTACTAATAATTTTTAGATTTGTTTCACTTTTTGTTTACCATTATTTTAAGTCTTAATATAATTGTAAAGTAAGATTTGAGTACAACTGGTTGTGCTATTGTGTTTTTGAAAACTGTAAGAAGATTTATTGGGTTCCTCATTTCATTTCATGTTCTTCATAGAATTTGGATGGAGCTGTATCAGTTAAATTAGAATTAATTTCAACAAAGATCAATGAATCAATTTTTAATTGTAATAATTATTTATATTAATTTTACTCAACTTTTAAAGTTTTAATTAGAATTTTGAAAACTTATAGGAATGAGATATCAAATCCAGTAATTCATGTCAATGAAATTTATGCATTAACTCTTTATAATAATTCAGTGAAAATTGACAGTTTTTTAAATTCAACTAGGCTACTTTTTATAATGCAAGTCAAAACAAAAAGTTTGTAGGTGCCAATGCAAAATTAAGAAGTTTTTATAAGAAAATTAAAATTATTATTTATATTGATTAAAATAATTTGTACATCACAATTGTAATATGGTGCCAGTTTCTATGTATAATTTTATAATATGTCTGAAAAATTCTATTTATGTTAATTTTTTATGATTTATTTAATTTTCAGGTCTATTTTTATTTAACTTAATTTCATAAAAGAAAAAGTGTAAAAAATGATTTTTTTAAAAATTATATTTATATTGTGTAAATTCTACAATATTTTCTAAATAACTTATATTTTTTCATTTTATAATTTTACTATAGATCTGATGGATCCTAAACCCATTCATACACGGAGATTACGTCGTAAAGCAAATGATGCAGCGCCGGTACCCGAAAAGAAAAAAAAAGTTGCTTTCAATATCCTTCATTATCATTCTATTCAATTATTTGGTCTAAAATTGATTTTCAACACTTTTATATTAAAGTTAATTTTTTTAATTGATTTGCATTCTGGAAGATGAAAAATAGTTCATTGAATAATTCATGTTGGAAAATGCTATTTATTTTCCGTTAAACATTCGGAATCATGATTGATAGTTAACTTTACCAAGATTCCTCATATTTTTAGATATGAGTGTCTTACTTGAATCCTTTTTCATATTTTAAAAACTTAATAAAAACAAAAAAAAAATGTTAGATGTTTGGTTGTTGTTGTTATTAATCCCAGATGGTCTAATTCCAATACTAGACCAACTGCTCAGGTTCATAAACAGCCAGAAAGTCAAAAAACATAAAAATCTTTAAAAAAGCCTCTTCCAAATTAAAAATCAAGCAGTTCTGGATATGCTCAGGTGATACCCGTTCAGCTTTATATTTTGTGCACAGACTAGAAGTCATCTAACCCTGCACATATTTGAGATCACTTAGGTGACCACTGGCGAAGTGTGAAATACAACTGATGGCTTCTAGTTCCCTCAAAAAGCAAGGCGCCAGCAGGGCATTTTCTAGGATACTAATGTATTAGTGGAACCCTCCAGATATCTATAAGCGTTTTTTTTTACTCTCAGTAAAAACCTCATTAAATGTGGTTTCTAAATCAGTGTTGTGAAGGTTCCAATGAGGCAACCTTAGCCAGGGAATCAGCGATCTCCTTTCCCTTAATGTTGATGTGTGACGGGATTCACTGAAAATGAAAATTAATCCCAAAATTCATTGAATAGATCATATTCAATATTGAACTTCCAACTCGGTCGCCAACTTTCATCCAATTGCTTAGGTGTTGAATTGAAGACTTGCTATCAATCAGATTACATACATGCTCAAAATCAGGCTGAGAAATATTCTCAACCTCAGTCCATTTTCATTAGCTATAAGCTATGATCTGAGTACAGAGCAAAAATCAGAATTTCTGAACTCGAGACTTTGGGTGGACATAGGAGTTGTGATAAATACACAACTACTATAGTGGCCCTCGTTGCTTTTGCTACTGTCTGTATAGGTTTGCATAGCATTAATTGGAATTTGGTTAATAGTTTCTGGAACCATTTGTCTCATGAATTCTGGACTGTTGATACTTTTCTTGGCAGAGTACAGCAGCTCTGTGTGGAAGTAAATACAATCAAAATCAGTATCAGGACTAAGACTTGATCTTAAGAAATGAGGTTCTAAGTGTCAAAGAGGTTACATAAAATCATTTGTAGTGGATAAGAGACTATATTAAGATAAGGGACTATTTCTTTTCAGTCTGTGATTATTGCTCCAATTTATGTGATGTTTTATTCTGGTCTCTGTAACTAATTAGCTTATTGTAATATTTCTTAAGACTTGATTTCCTTTTAAACTGGAATGGTTGTAAGTCAGACTCATATTGAGCAATTCTGTCTGGGCAACTATACCTCAATCCAGTAATGAATTTTGTAGCACCAATTCGAAATCTTTCTAATTTATTTTGATTTGATTCTGAAGCACATGAATAAATTAGTTCCCCATATTCCAAAATGGGTCTTATAAGTGAAGTATACATTAGCTTCAAAGTATTGGCATCTGCTCCCCAATCTTGCTGGAGATATATTTCAGAATGTTAAAGCCTCTTTCTACATCTCATTTTGAGCATATTGATATGTCTATTGGCAAGAATTTTTTGGTCCAGAATAAAACCGAAGTATTTTGCAATCTTCTCATCATTTCTTAATTAAAGCCTCTTGTGCCATACCTTGTCAAAAGCCTTTGTAAGATCCAAAAATTCCTCCACAGTGAGATTGGTGGGCCTCTTATTGTGATCATCTCTCACATTTTGGCAAAAATATGAAATTTGGGCAATTGTACTGTGTCCCTTCCTAAAACCATACTGCTCTTTTAGGAGCAAGTCATTCGATAAAAAGTAAGTCTATTTAAAATTATCTTCTCCATTATTTTACATGGGATACTAGTCAAGGAGATTGGACGGTAGCTCTCAAAAATCCTGCATCTTTTTCAGTCTTTCTAACAGGAATGACTAGGACCTTTTTCCAATCAAGTAGTATTTGACCCCTTTCCAAGACTGAAAATATTTAATAACATGAGTTTACTAGTTGGCCCAAGATGCAGGATCGTTTGACCATGTATGTTATCAGGTCCAGGGGATTTCTCAGGACTAGATGTTTTGTTATCTTATTTAAGTAACCCTTAAGATTTCTATTTGGAGATTTGTATGTAATTGAAAATGAAAGTCTTATTTATCTATTATATGTAAAAAAAATTGTTTTTAGCATTTAAAAATGATTTTATGGAATTACTTTATTGATTCGGTTTTAGATTTTATTGTATATTTGTAAAGTTTGGTGTATTGTGAGAGTTTGGAATTATTTGTTTAAAAATAATGTTAAAGTTTAATTTATGTAATTGCTAAATTTAAAGTTAGATTATGTCAACTATAATCTTTATTGTGTATTTAGGATTAGGAAAAAAACATAGAGACAAAGCTTTAGGCTCAATAAATTATTTTTATTATCCTTTATGTATTCTATTAATCTCATGTGTCATATGTTGTTTTATTGCTGTTTTTAACTATAAAGCTGTGAAATAACTGTTATTTTATTTTTCAAAATTTAACCCTGTATACTTTTTATAATTGTTTTCTGATGTCTGAAGATTTAATTGCAATTGAAAATTTGTTCAAATTTTTTTTCTTCTAAGGTACATTTTAATAGATTTTCTTCTATGAATTCTTCTAGGTAAAGTTGGGAAAAAACATAAAATACGAAACTATAACTCCAGTTCAATAAAAAAGGCTTTAGAAAATATATTTTTGTTTTGTAATACTAGTTGATTAAGAATAATTTTTATAAAACTTAGTACAGATTTCATTATGACATAGAATTCACATGCTTCAACATTTTTAGCTTCTGGAAGATTTACTGTGAAAGAGAAAGCAAAATTAGTCATCTTCATTACCAGCAGTAATAGCTGCTATACAATGTAGCAATTAATGGTGTTGTGGAAAAGGATTTTAATGTATTATTGTGGAATAATAACCATTACTTTATATTCACATATTGTCGAATTTGATTTAGTGTATCAACAAATGCTTTATTCTGGGCTTGTTATTCTCCAATCTGTGATTAGATGTTTTGATAGGCATTAGATGTGAAAACACTTGGAATTATGTTTCTCCTGCAATTGTTATTGAATTATTCATGTTGATACTCTCTGATTGGTGTGCTACAAACTTATTTATTGTAATATTGTTGTGAATATGGCAGAGCTTTACCAGTGCCCTTCTCACAATAAATTAATCTTCATCATAATAATTTAACAGTACAGTTACAGCTGTGATCATTAGTCAATTAGTAACTTCTTGTTTCCATTCTTTTATTCATAAGAGCTTATTCTATCTTGCTTTGTTATGGTGAATTGTTTCTTGTTTTATCCACTATCTCAAAAAGCTATAATAAAATAAAATCAGAAGTATGCCTGAAAGACAGTTTGTTTTACAAGGCATATTAAAACTGCACACTCAAAAAATTGCACTAGAAACAATTCTAGCTTTTTAAAATAGCAGTATTTTTTAACTTTATGTATTGTTTATATGTTGAGCTGCCACCATGAACTGAAACAAATAATTTGCATGTCTTATCATAGTATGAAGCCTCGGAAACTTTGACTTTTACTGTAAGAGAGGAGTGGCTGTTGGGCCTATTTGAATGCAGGATTTTAAGAAGTATCTTTGGAGGTACAAAGGATAACTGTCCGGCCCAGAAGATACAATATAGAAATCTATCGAATGTACAAGGAGCCAGATGTACATCGCATTAAAGTAAACCATCTCAATTGGGTTGGACATTTTATTAGAACAAAGGACAATAAAACACGAAGGGAAATTTTTTTGCAAAACCCATCAGAGTATGAAGAAGAAGAAGACCAAAGCTGACATGAGTGGATGCAGTTGAAGAAGACTGTAGGGTCCTTGGAACAAAAAATTGGACTAGTTTGGCTGCCTGTAGAGGTGGCTTGAAGAAACTTGTTCAGAAGGCTTTGGCCTATCCTAGGCTGGTGCACCATGAATGATGATGATGATCATAGTATGCATGTGGTGGTAATTTTATGTATTTTATTGGTGTTTAATTTTCAATAGGCAGGATTATATTGTTATAATGAAATTTGAGTTTGCGTTTAATATTTAAAATTAGTTTTTTTGTAATTTTTTTTATTGATTTATGTGTTTATATTAATCATTGATAGAAATATTTTTCCTTAATGTTTTTACATCAGTTAAATTTTATGCTAGAGGAGAGTGAAATTGAAGAAGATTTGGAGTTGATCAGGGTATTATACTATTTTTAACATTTATATATATTTAAATTTTATGATTAATTTATTGACATATGTATAATAAAACTCTTAAATTATTGCTCAATTCATGTAAACGAAGAGTTGAAAAATATTGTTTAATAGGATAAAGTACCCTTAATTTTATATTTTAAGATTATCAATAAATGTTTCCCTTGACAATTGCCTGAAGGTTAGAAAAAAAACTATTAAGTAAAATCCACTCTTGATTTTATTATAAAGTTTATGCCATTCATTGTACAATATCAAAAGCATGTCAATGTTATTCATTTTTGTTTAAATATTAGTTTTACCGGAAAGCTCTGTCCATTTTTTGAATGAAACTAAATACAAATTTAGTATTTTGTTTCAATAAACAATAAAAAAAATCAATAAACTTTATTAAATAATATAATTGCCATTATTATTAATGACTTCTTGCTAGTGCAAGTACAATTTTCATACACAATTTTTAAAAAATGTTAAATTTTTTTCATGAGAAAAATTGAAACAGTGGTTGTTTGATTTCTCCTTCATTTTTGAATTCTTTGCCTTTGAAAATATTTTGTAGGAACAAAAAAAGTGATAGTTGGAGGGATGGCTTATAGGACAGGATTTCCCAGTCTAGTTCTTCAATTTTTGAACTCTTTTCTTGGCCTGTTTCTTGGATTGCTCCCATTAAATTATTCAGTTGCTGACCAGACTTTTCCGAATTGAGCTTTTCGAACATTTTTTAATTTTGGTAAAGTATTGATCCTCAAATGTCCCACAATATGCACAACATTCTTGTATTCAGAGTCAAATTTGTTTTAGATTCCTACTATAGTGAATTCCTTCTGGAAGACTTGGAACAAAGAATCATTTATCTGTGCTCATTTGGATGAGTAGTTGTGTAATGATCATTATTTTAGTAAATCTCTAACATGGGTTGTGGTGATAGCCAAATAATTTTCATTCTGGCCTACAGTTCAACAGTTAGTGGTTTTAATCTCATGTTAATATTGAATGTTCACAGTGGTTTTGAAATATAACATTTGAAGAAGGATGAAAATTGAACTAATAACATTGTCATGAATTTAATAAATCATGTTATATAGTGAATGAAAACTCTTAACAAACAACATAAAATAAAAAAATGCATTTATAAAAACAAGTAAAAATGTAAAGAAAAGATGGAAGCAAGTGAGTTTTAAAAGTAAAGAAGTCAGAGGTGAAATTCATTTATCCCTAAATTAGATTCTGATTTAGAAAAAATTAAAAATTCCACTTAAACTTTATTTCTGAAAGAAAAATCATCATTTAATCACTAATCATCTAATATTTTTCACTCGATATAAGGCATCTAATTAAATCAGTATAAGATATATAAGACAATATCAATAGAGAAGGCATCGTATGGCATTTAGTAAAGAAAAGTAGTAATCAAGAAGTGTGACTTATTAATAGTCATATTAAAAAGAATAGTTTAAAATCTTACTTTACAATAAACAAAGATATTTGGTTTTCGTAGCAAAATCACACATACTTGAATCCTTATAAGTGTATTTCTTATTGTTCAGACAATAAAAATTTTTCTGGTTAATAAAGGTGATGACTATTAATTATATAAATCAATGAAAGTAAAAATTTTTAAATTTTACTTTTCTAAGTAAATTTAAAATTTATCTACAAAAATAGTTGTATAAAATTAGTAGTTAAATTGCATCACACATGTGTAGCTTTCAAAATATGGTTCTTCACTTTCCATGTTAAAAAAGATTTACATCAAATTTTGATGCAAATTAGAATCTAAATTGTTCAAATTTACTTTTTTGTCATATACATTTTCTTGCAGTGATATCTCTGCTTAGGAATGTAAATTCAGTCTGTTAGAAACTTGGAAGTGGGTGGAAATATTTTAATATATTTCCACACTATTTTGTAAACTAAAGTAAAGTATTCAAATTTTTTAAGTGCATGTAAATGCCACAGTAGTAGAAACACGGCATTGTTTAAAATTGAATTTTTAAACACAAATGCCACTGTTTCTTCCAAAAATTATAGTAATTATTTTTTATGCTTTTGAACATTATATAAAAATCATGGCAAAACTGTTTTTGCTTACTTATTTTCTGATAGTATTTCTTGAAAATTAGTGATAATAAGTATTGCTTACTTAAGGCTGAGAATATAACTAATGCCTCTTTAATGAGTATAATGTACTAAAGAACCATTTAAATGCATTTTAAATCGAAAACACTTGTAGAGACTGCTATAGCAATGTTTTATAATTTCCTATATAATTATCAATTCAATAAATCCAATATATTATCAGGAAAAATATTTTAAAAATTTACAGTTCTTTTATAATGGGACAGTTACTTTTAATGTTCTCACAAGATTTCTGTTGGATAATATTCCATTTTTGTAATATGTATCTTCTTTGTATATATATATATCCTCTTTTAAAATCTATATACCTATTCTGATTTTCAGGGGTTTGCTTCTACAAGTCAAGTGGATGATGGTAAGTATTTTAACTGTATAATTTGTGAATTTATTTGAGGTAACTCATTTTTGAATACATGGTTACTTTATATTTGTTTGATACTTAACACAATAGTCTATTGGGCAATATTTATATACTTTTCTGATTTTGTTTGTAATTCTATAGCAAAATATTTTCAATGAAAGTTAAATCAGGAGAGCATGCTGGGCAATTTATTCTAAAATTATTTTGCATTCCAAAAGCTTCTCAACATCATGAGCTTTATATGGACATGCATTTTCATCCATAAAAACAAAGTCTGAATTAATAGCCTGTATTTAAAAAATAAATATGGTGGAATTAAGTTCACCACAATTTATTAAAAGAGCAACTGTTTAAAATATGTTGCAGTGTTCATTTTTCAATCTTCATAAGACCGAGATCTAAAATGACCTTTTCCCCATATTGTTTGGAAATCTTGATATGTCCCTTACTTACCTTCATTGCTTTAGCACACTCCTGACACTAACATTGATAATTGCATCACGTGACTATTTTCACCCTAATCAGTTTTAATAAAAATGAGGTATAAACTATGAAAAGAAAATTATTTCATTAAACACAATAATTGCACTATTTAACTGTGACACTATGGATTTATTTTTAGGAAGATGTTTTTAATGTTTAGTTAGGTGTAATATTTATAAATTTTAAAAACAGAATTACGTACATGATTTATAGATTCTGAAATGACATACACTTCTGGCAAACATAAGAATGATTTTCTAAGTAACAATGTTGATTATCACATTTTGTGTTATTTTATTATCCTTAAATCTTGGACACTTAACACATTAGCCTTTGCCGTGTTTTGGATCTTTTGTTGGAGAATGATTCTTTTGGTTTACTGTGGAATTGGCTTTATTCATTTTTTTTAGCACAGTTCTCTGTTAAGCATTTGCATAGTTCTCTTTGTATGTGGCTGTGTAAAAGATAATGCTTAATTTTTATGGAATTTTCTTATTGCATATTATTTTGGAGGATTTTTTGTTGACATAAGAATAACACTGGTATTTATTTCTTTGCTATTTAATGTGAAATAAATACAACCAATTGTGATCATCTGTTGGTTTTGAGCTTTTAGAAAATAAGGCATTTTATCTACTATCAATGAGACATTTATCAACACATCCTTTTGTGGCATTATAAAATGGAATAATTTATGGTTTTTCTTATCAGTTACATTAATGATCAAATTTTGAGAAGAGATTTTAATTTTTTGATTAGATTTTTCTTTATTTCAAACTGTTTAACCTTCACTTGCAAAAATATTTCTACTAATTCAAATTTTTTTTAATTTTATTCACTGCTCAAATTAATCATGAAAAACTGTATATTTCTTTATCTGGTTCATCCTCATTGGGTTGATCAATATCTTCTGCAGGAGACTGAACTTCATCTTGTAGAGTTCTCAGACATTCTATCTTTTTATACTCTTTAATTTCTGTTTATATACCCTTGCTTAAAATATAATGACAAATAGAAAAATTATTTCTTTTACAAATGCTGAACATTAGCATTTAAATCATTTGTTCTTAGGCCTTCCAATACTTCTTGACAATGGCCTCATACTGAGAAAATATTGTACAATTATTTAAATGTTCAAAAATCATTGGTTGATTAAAGTCACGCAAAATATAGTTTGAGGAATCTACCACTCTAATTCTATAAAAATGGTCCTGCAAACAGTCATGTCAAGTCAGACCTCTAAATAGAGCCATCATAATCTTTCATGGAAAACTGGGAACAGTTTTATCCTCCTGAATATTCCATCTCTTATCCCTTGTGCATTGAATCATATCCTGTTTAAAAGTTTTTCTAAGAGGTTGATAAAAATTTTACTCATATGAAAAAAATGATGGTGATTTAAATGCTCTATCAAAGTTCCCTTAGCTTGCTTTTCATCTGCTTTTTCATTGCCCATGATTCCACAATGGGCTGGAATCCATCGGAAAAGAAATTCTGTTTGCTAGAGCTTTAAATAAGGGTCTACATTCTATAGTTCTTTGTGACATAGTTTGATTATTCTAAAGGGCTCAAAGTGCGCTTTTAGAATCTAATATTAGAATACATATTTCTCCTGAGAGTCGAAGGGGAGAACCATAAGTAGGCTTAGCACTTAGAGCATCCGAATCTTTTTTAGAGAAGATTGGATCCCTAAAAGGACACTGGGTAGTGTTTCAACCCAATGGTCAGTTACATGAGCTCGGATCGGGGCTTCCAATTGACGCTGAAAACGCTTGAGCATAGAATCGCATCAAGATGTATATGACTGAAGTGATCAATAGCATTTGGGTATGTACCCAAAGGAAAATGAACATGACTTTGCTGTTTTTACAAGAGAGATAAGTTTTACACCACAAAGCACAATCCTTGCACAGTGAAGGGCACACATAATGCTGGCAGATTAAATCTGTGGTAGCTCTTCTTCCAGGATGTGAAAGTTGACAGATTGCCAGGAAGACACTTTTTTGGAATTTTGTGGGAACAATGGGCAGATAAGACATCACATTATAGAAACAGTAAAGGGAAGCTGCGCCTGAAGAGTACACGAAGTACTGTAGTTGTAGACTAGAGGGTATAGATAACAATATTTGAAGTTTCTCATCGTCTTGAGCTAATTTGGTGAAATCCACTACTGATGGAAATTTGATGAGGGTGAAAGGGGATAGATGATGTTCTGATTTGGTATAACCTGAAAAACAGGCAAATGATGGGGAGAATGAAAAAGGTTTTACTGTTAGATAAAGCTTTGTAATTTGATTTTCCAGGGCAGCAAGCCAGCATTTAATTTTATTGTCTTGAACTGCAGATATGGTCGGAGCAAAATCCGACACTTCACTGATTTTGTCCACTAATGTGGCTAATTCATCGAATCCAGCTTTACTAACAGATAAAATTTGTTGCATGTTTATTGGCAATTATTGTAACCACAATGTTGACAGTGCCTTGTTACTGAAATTTTCACCAGCCAGCTTTTGCATTTAAAGCACGAGTTCTGAATGGTGTTTATCTCCAAGTCTGAAATCTTGAGTCTGTGAATGCAAATGAACAGTTGTCTCTGAAAATTGTACTGCAATTTGAGTTTTTAAAGCAGTATATTTATTCATTTCTGGGGGAGCTTGAATAATGTCTCTGAAAAATTTTAGTACTTCAGAGTCTAGGCCCGCATTATCCTGATGGAATTTAGTATCATCATTCATGATACCTGCATTCAGGAATAAAGATTCTAAGTTAAGAAACCAAAGTTCGGATTCAGTCTTCCAGAAGGGGGGAACTTGGAATGCAACACACACTGTTTCAGCTTCTTTAGCCATGCTGACTCAGAGTGAAGAAAAACAGAAAATCAGAAAGTTCCAAAAAGCACTGTCTCTCTTTTTGAAACTAAGAGAAAAAAATTTAACCCTGAAGAACAGATAGAAGTTAAGATAAGAAACAGCAATAAAATATTCCTGCTGGGGAAGAGAGTACTAACTTCC
The DNA here is from genome assembly GCA_037975125.1 of Latrodectus hesperus. NCBI lineage: Eukaryota > Metazoa > Arthropoda > Arachnida > Araneae > Theridiidae > Latrodectus > Latrodectus hesperus. Next base: position 25,546,273 of record CM075859.1, read on the forward strand.
TTGTTTGAAAAGGCCAGAAAAAAGAGACAACTTTGGTTCTTCGGTAGAAGATTTTCATAAATCAATGTGAAATATTTTGCTTTTAAAATTCAACCCGTATGGTCACAACTTTAGAAAAAGAAGATTGAATGATTAAGTAATTTAAACTATTTATTAAATCTAAATAATTAAAGTATTAAAAAGAAAGCTAATGAAATTTAAGTGTTAGGCATTACATAATCTGTTTGGAAGTGAGAATAAAGTCAGACCACTTTACTCGTTCTTTGCCTCCATGGCGAATGGATATAAAATAGATTATCACAGATTGTGCCATACTGAAAATTTTTTAAAGTGGCCATCACTGCTTGGTTAATTAAAATTCGATTTTTAATAAATGCTATTTGTTTACATTAGAAATTTATCTTTATTGCCCAGTTGTCATTGTAGTATGTAGCACTGCACTGAAATTTCTTTTAAGGTGGGTGCTACTCTTGGTAAATTAAAATTTGTGTATAAATAAAAAATATAATTTGCTTACATTAGAGACTTAGCTTTATTGCATGTTTATGAACGTTTGTAGACTTCATGTTACTTTGTTTAGATTTGTTTTTTTTTATTATGTAAACTTTAGAAAATTAGTTTCTAGTTATTAGCATTTTTATACTTCTATAGTTAGAAATTATAATGAAATATTCGAAATTTTGATGTTTGAGTTTAAAATAGCATGTGAAGTTCAAACGCGATCTTTGTTTTGTAACCGAACATTGTGGGTAGTGACATAATTTAGGTTAGCAAGATACCTGTACAGCGCTTGCGCAAAAATTGGAAATTGCTCTAAGCTTGCAAAGTTTCATGTCTTTTACCATGTTTCTATTTGTATCTTCCTTTATTTAAGAATTATTTAACAATATGCGCACATTTTGTACACCCTGATATCTCCTTCGATATTTTGATGCTGGTATTTGTATATATCAGGGATGGCCAACCTGCGTCTCGCGAGTCACATGCAGCTCTTTGAAGAATTATATGTGGCTCTTGATAAATGTACTTGAGAGAAGATGAAGCTCTACAATTAAAATACAAGTTGATGCCAATTACTCAATTATGGAAATTTATTCCGGAATCAAAGTATCCTGAATTAAAAAAGGCTGCTTTTTGAATTATTTCAATATTTGAAAGAAAATACTTACATGAATCATTTTATTCTTAAAAATTTGTGAAATCCAAGCACTGATAAGTAGTAACTAACCAATACCTTAAAGAGTTACTAAGAATTACTCGCTAATTAGTTGCCAAATTTTAAAGAATTTTCAAGAGAAGTGAAATAAATGTGTTTAGTTTTTAATATTTAATTTTAATACACGTATTTTGTACTTTTAGTTATGATTTCAATAAATATAATTTCTGTAAAAAATTTTTAATACCTTTTTGCATACCTTTTAAATACATATTTAATTGAGGCTGTCAAAAAATTTCAAATTTTAAAAATTGGCTTGGACTATTAGGGAGCTTGGCCGCCCCTGGTATATGCATTACTTTCTTTAAGTTGACTTTCCTTTGTAATGATCCAAGAAAACATATTTCATGGTTTAATGTCAAAAATTGAATTTGTTTGCTTACACACTAATATATATAGGCTATATCAGGGATAGCGAACCTTTTTTGATGTCCTTGCCACAAATTCATAAAAATTCCTTTTATAAATAGGTAACATGCCACAATAAAATTTCATTCGAACTATTAGCATGGTGAAATTATACGTAAGTATAATTAAATAAACAAATAAAAGCAATTCTTTAAGCATTTTTTATTAATCAATGTTTTACAAAAAGCAATATGTTAGAAACAAAATTCACATTAAAAACAATTGTTTTTAATTTAATTTTTGTTGCTGTACACTACATGATAAAGATTTAATATCTGGTTCATATTTAGTTAATTTCAACAATATGCAAGCAGAGCTCGACTCATCCATCATTTTATTCCTATACTTATTTTTTATAAAATTTAATTCTGAAAATAGTGATTCACATGCCCATGTCGATGAAATATTGATAAAATTGCCATTGCTAATATTTTTAAACAATTAAACGTGTCATTAATTGAATTCCATGTAGTTAGAATTTCATCTTCTGCAATTTTATTTATTTTATCCAATAATCGGTTTCTTTCTATAATTTTTAAATCATTTCTTAAATCAACAAATTTTTGGTTCCATATGGTACTTGACTGAAATTCAACTAATTCCATATTTCATTAAAATTTAACCACTCAAGGACTTTTAAATTTAATTTTTCAAATGGTGTCGTATCAGCATATAAAATATATTTTAAAGTTTCTTCAATTTCTTTAAACTGCATAAATCTTGCAGAAAATTCCTGAATCAGAGATTGAATTACCATTGAAAATTCTTTCGTTAATGACACTTTATTTTTCTTTTTGTGACAATCACTTTCAGAAAAGATTTTTTTGTATTCGGAAAATATATTTATATGAATTTGAAAGAATATCACAATTAAAAATTTGCAATTTGATTTCGAATGCTTTGATTAAGTCAAACATTATAATAACTGTTTTATTAACACCTTGTTGTTTTATATTTAATTAATTTAATATAACTTTGCTAGCCATTCTACATCCAATAATTGATTGTATTGGTCAATAATGTTCTCATTATGTAGAAATAATCTTAATTTCTCCAAACAAACTACAAGTCTTTGCAAAACATTTCCGCGGCTTAACCAGTGTACATTATTGTATAAAAATAAGCTATTATACGACAAGTTTACTTCGTTTAACAATTCTAGAAATTTTCTTTCATTTAGTGCTCGTGCTGATATAAAATTAACTAATTTTGTTAGAAAACGCAAAATATCATCCAACATTTTTAAACCTGTTTTGGCACATAACGCTTGTTGGTGAATAATGCAATGAAAATAAAGAATTGTGTGTCTAATACATTTTATAAATAAATTTATAAATCCATTTCCCCATCCAGTTAAGCTGCGGGAACCGTCAGTTGTAACTGACACAATTTTAGAAGGACATATTTCTTTTGCTAATGCATCTATAACTGCATTACAAATGTCTAATCCTTATGTGCAGAAAAGGTTTCACATTTACATAAGATGTGTATTGAAATTTCTTCCATATAATGACAACCTCTACAAGTGGGATCATCAAAAACTCCCATTATAGTGAGATGTCTTTTAAGGTGGTAGTGTCCTGTAAGTAGTCCCACTGCTTTCCTTAGACTGCCTCTATTGAGCTTTAATAATTCTTTTTGCCTTTTGCTAGGGCATGTGCTATTTAATAGCCTTGCTTGTCTTTGATCATTGGCATTGTACCAGTTCATAAACTGTTGTTTTCTGAAGAGATCAAAGACATTCTTTCTGATCAATTCTTTTGAAATACCTAGCACTGGTTCAGGACCAAACAAGTCAGTTGTTGATCCAGTCCTTGCTAGCTCATCAGCTAATTCATTGCCAGGAACACCAGAGTGCCCAGACACCCACATTAAAGTGATGGGGTTATTATTAGTTAATTTACACAGAGTGAGATAACATTCCCAGACAAGAACAGAAGTTACAGTAGACTTCTGTAGAGCTAGTAATGCAGCTTGACAGTCAGAGCAGATGCTTATTCTTTTACGAGAATAGTTTTTGTCCAAGCATATTCTACTGCTCATAAGAATGGCAAAGACTTCTGCTTGAAATACAGTTGTATATTTACCCAAAGGGAATGATAACTTTTTGCCATCAGCTGGACAACAAATACCAGCCCCAGTATTGGAATTCATTTTTGAGCCATCAGTATACCAGTAAATACAGCTTTCACTGATAGCAACATTATTCCAGTCTTCTCTCAAGGGAAATTTGAGAGAACCAGCTTTGTATAAGGCCCTGTGGACAACCAGCTTTGTATAAGGCTTATCAAAAGCATACTTAACAATCGTGTAATCAGTAGGCATACTTATAAAAGGATGACTAGTTACGTCAGCGTTGAGGTTTCCCCAGGATAAAAATTTAGAGTAGTCCTTCCACTGACCTGTATTTTTAAGCCTCTTCATGCTAAGTATTGCTTCTGCTTCAATATGCATATAAAGAGGATGCATACCAAGCAGAAGCTCCAGTGTAGATGTGGGAGTTGTACGAATACACCCAGAGATAGCTACACAAAGCATCCTTTGAAACTTTGTTAATTCTGCTTTAGCAGTTTCATTTTTGATTTTAGACCACCAGACCACTGAACCATAGGTAATGATGGGACGAATAATCATATTGTAAATCCAATGAATAGCTTTGGGATTTAAGCCCCAAGTTTTTCCAAATGCATTTCTACATGACCAGAAAGCTTTTTTTGCTCTTTCAATGCAAAAGTTGAAGTGCTTGTTCCAAATTAAGTTCATGTCAGAAAAAAATTCCTAAGAATTTAACTTCTTTGGAGCAAGTTAATTCTTGACCAAAAAAAGTTATCTTTTTCAGATTAAGATTCTTTTTCTTTGTGAAGGCTACCATAGTGGTTTTTTGAAGATTTACAGAAAGGCCTTCTTTTTTTACACCAAGTCTCAACTTGTTTGAGGATGCTGCTAATAAGTTTAAAGTCAGCTGCTTTAAATTAATTTTAATTTTTCAATCTTTTTTAAGGGAAGAATTTTGAATCACATATTAATTTAGTATCTAAAATCTAATGGTATTTTCATAAAAATATTTTATATATTTTCACTGTTTCCATAGGTAGTTACTTAACTCTAGTCAATTATTTCATTCATGTCTAATGTATAATAATTGAATTAGATCTTTCAGATGTAGCTTTATTTATCAGTTTGTCATTTTGGCCAAAGTCTGGTTATTTAATCCTGATGTTTGTGTGTGTGTTCTTCATTAATTGTAACAACTTTTGTATCTTTATTCATAATAGGGTGTATTTGATTTGGTCAAATTATTATGTGTGTATTTATCAAAGTTGTATTTTTGTTCTAGCAATGATGCTTTTTTATAATGTTTAATGAATGGATTTAATATTGTATAAGTTAACTGCAATATTACTTTTTATGAAAATACATATAAAAAATGTTTGATTTTGTTTGGTCTTCAAACATACATTGTGAATTTGCAACTGCAATCAAAATTTAGTTTACTTTTTTATACTTTTTTGGGAAGGGGGATTATTCCATGGATATTTTGCTTTTGAATCATTATTCATTCATACTATGTTAATATTTATTTTGAGAAAAGTTTATGGTAATATGGAAAATTAATTGGGTTGCATTCCTTCATGAGTTGAATCATTTTTAAAGAGAGAAAATAAAAATTAGATATAAGTACATAAGTAATAGTGAAATTATTACGCTTATTCTTTGTTCTGTAAAGTGTTTCGCTCTTATTACCCTTACTCTGTACATTTAATGTGTATTAGTGTAATATTAGCCTTATTTTTTGTTGTGTATTGTGTGAGTGTAGTTATTATTGTTTTAAAAAATTGAGATTTTCTTCTGTTTATTTTATTGTATTGTATGTAAAATTAAAAAATTTTTTGCTATATCAATTTCATACATTCTATAGTTTAGTATTAATTGGAAATAATTTTTTATCTGTTAGATAACAAGTCTGCTCAAAAAAAAGATGAGGCACTTTTTGAGGTAACAGTTGATGATGGAAAACTGCATTACAATAAAAGATGGTGAGCTTTTTTATTTCAAATATCTATTTATATTAATAATAAAAAATTTTTGCAATGTAAAAATTTTATTTTTATTACGTTATTTTTTTATAGCTTTTTTATATTCTAATAAGTTATAGTATGCATAAAATTTTGTTGCTCTATATTGAATTGTAAGAAGTTTGTGTTATTTCCTTTAAGAATTAATTTATGCATAGATTTACACTGAGAATTTGTTACCTTAGATACTCAAGGTTGAAATTATTGTACACAATTTTGTTTTCTATAAAACTGCCGATTGTTATTGAAATTAGTAAAGTGTGTATTAAAATGAAGATGGAGAGTTTGGGATTTTTTTATGCTATTGCTAAATATCATTTGATCTTGCCTCACTGTGGCAAAAAAAGTTTTTAAAACATAAAAACTTACATAAATTAAATTATAAAATGAATAATTTTAACCATTCAGTTTAATTAGTTAATGCTGTATTTTTTTATTTAATTATTCATTGGAATATCATTTTTTATTTATTTCTTTGATGCATTTAAAAAATCTGTTTTTTTTTAATACAAAAGTATATTGCTTTAAGACACCAAAAATATTCTTATGCATAAAAATTTTAGTTTCGTATTTAAATTTTGTATTTTTATTTAAAAACATAATTTCTTCTGAGGACTCTCAAAATAAAATGACAGAAGTAATCATTGGTGATTTGATTAAAATCTTATATAGAAAGCAGCAATGAATATATTCTTTTTGAAAGCTGAAAATATAACTGTAATTCTTCAGCTAGTGTCATTTAACTAGAATTATATTTGAATGTTAAGGTGCTACAGTGCTACTAAGAAGTGAAACTAAGCAAGAAGCTTTGTTAAAGTAAATTTTAATTTACTGTAAATGTGAGTACTAATTTATTTATTTGAACTTCTAGAAATATTTAGTAATGATACATAATTTTATTTACCTTTTAAAGTTTCTTGAAAACAACCTATATATTGTAGATTCTAACTAAAACTAATTCAATATTTACTATAAAATATTCTTTGTTTATCAAGATTTTCTGCAGTTTTTTAAAATTCATTCATAACATAATAAATAAATAAATAAAATAAACCATTTTTTCCATTTAGTATTCTAGTTAATGTTTTTGTTAAAAATACAAAAAATTACTGATTCTGATTGGAATGTAAATATGCAAAAATTAATTTCAAGGGTTATGTAAATTCATTTTTGTAGGCAAATGAATTTTTCTTTAATAATTTCCTTATTAATTAGAGTAGAATAATTTCATTAATAATTGGGAATATATTTAGAAAAGATAATTTTATCTTTTCTGGATAGATGACTAATTATTTTTTTCTTAATATTGAGAATTAACCATGATAGGTTTCAAACATTTTCTCTTTTTGTGAACACAACAGAAGTGACTGGCCTCATAACTTAATATTCCTATATCCTGTTAATATTAACTTAATATCCTGCTAATATTCCTTTTGCTTTCTTATCAGAAGTTGTGTTTATTTAATCTTGTAAATAGTTAAAAGTAATTAAATTGAATAAAATTTGCTGTTTAACCTGGGTGGAAACACTACATTTAAGATATTTTGTGAAACCTTATTATGTGTGGTAGATATTAAGTAAATAACTTTGGATGTGTGCCAGAGTGTGTTAAGATTTATTTCATCAACAGTAGAGTCTAATTTTTAATTTTATCTTAAAGGATATCTGTGGTAGCTGTTGATGTTTGTCAGATAGTCAATTTTTTTCCATTTAACATTTTTTAAATTAATGTTTTTGATTAGTTAATAATTAAATTTTATTTGGCTAAAAAAAATTGCACCTATAAGTTGTATGTTAGTTAATCTAATTGATATAAAATTTGATACTTTGAGTTGCTGACGGTCGGTAAATGGAAAACTTTTTCATCAAACTAATTTGTTAGGGAATAATGAGATAATTCAAAATATCCAATTGTATATAATGGATATAATTTTTAGTAATTTTTGTAACAGTTGACGAAATTTTTTAAAATTTATTTATTACCTTGAATTATTTCCTGGTTTCCTAATCAGCATTGCCCTTTTCTATTTTTCAAAATATTGTGTGCTCACTTAGAAATTCAATTTCTGTTCTTTGGATGTTTTATGCTCTTGGCATTTCTGTAATAACTTCAGGAAATAACTTTGCATTTTGAATAATCATCATTTCATTGATAGCAGTTATTTCTAATTAGTATTTGCCTCTACCTTCAGTTAATTAAGTAAAATGATTTTCCAGATTGTACATTACTGTTTCTTTATCAGTATCAATAACCAATATCATTCTGGATTGCTTTTGTACTGGTGTTATAGTTTGTAATTTTAATTTGTTTATCATTGAAGTTGTAAAGGCAAGTAATTGCAACAATCCAATCAATATACAGACATGTTGGTAACAAAATATTGATAAAGCTTTTAAAATTTTATATTAAAAAAATTACATGCATTTTGTTTCATGACACAGCTGTTTGAAGGTATTTTCCAGTAACATGATAATGCTCATCTACTTTTATGAAGTATCGCAAAAACATATGACCAGCAGTGCTTCTAAATTTTGCCTTTATCAAGCATTCAATGTAGTGTAATAGCAGGATTAGTATTTTAATAAGCACTTTCGCCAGAATTGCAGTGCATGTTTCATCTTGCATTTGTTCTAGATTTTACATAACAAAATTCTAGAGTCATTATTTTGTTTATGGATTTTTCAGCAACAAATTTATTTTTTAAATTTAAACTACATATGCATAATCTTAAATTTGAATCCAACCCATCAGAAAAATTTGTTCAAAAAATAAAAATAAAAATAATTTTATAAGAAGAGATTAACCAACATGTATTTTAATGTTATGATAATTGACAACAACCATCTTATTGATATTTGTTCCTAATGTCAATGAAAATTCAGTAAACAGTTTGTAAGCTTTAATTGTAACTAGGCATTATCTGTGGGGTTTTCTTTTTGAGAAAAGAGACTTTGGAGTATTTCCAAAGTATGTTGTGCTCTTGTTGAATTTCATGTTTGAACATTTTAGAGTAATTAGTTTCAGTTCATTATATTTTGTATTCTTTTTTGGAAATTGCTTTCTCTATATGAAGTAAAGTGTATATTTCTATTGTAAAAGCTGACTTCCCTATAAATTTATTTGGGATAATTTTTCTTATTCTTTCCAATACAATTGCAACAGTTAAAGTTTAAAAGCTGTATTGTTAAATTAAGTTTACAGTATTGGCAGTTCCATCATTTATTTGTTGTCTGTTAACATTTTTTGATTTTCTCATTTACAAGTATGCATTGTTTGCAAATGGTATAACTGTGGTTTAGTGCTAAAACTGTATTTCCCAAGTGAGTATGACTCTTGGTAAGTAATTTGAAAAGTGGATTTTTGTTTTGTTCAGGCATATTTGTTAAGGTTGACTCTTAGGATCTTTTCAAATTGATTGACTTGCAATGTATGAATATGACTCACTATCTAAGAGAAAAAGTTTTTCCTCTTGGCTATCATGCTTTTGCTTTCTTTGCCTATGCTGCACTTTAAATTAATACAAATACATATTTATATTCGATGCCTTTCTCAGGTTTAACTTTTCGATTTTTTTCTTTAAATTTGAGCATGCAACTGAATTTTAAATTGAAAGTCTTCCTTTTCCAAAAACTGTATTTATGACTTCTCAGAAAATATTCTTGATTTCAAAATGCAATTTAATGAAGTATTAAACAAAAAGGAAAAAGAGAAGTGATTCCAATAACTTTTATATTTCTTTTTATGGAGTTATAGGCATCCATAAAATATTATCTATATCACTCTTTCCCTTCTGCAGGTCCCAGTGCTTTTAAGTCTTATATGTAGAAGATCATTGAGAGACCATTTTCGTTATGATTCTGATTTTTTTTGTATTCTGGAAATCTGTGTGCCTAAACATAAGAATATGTTTTGAGCAATTGCTAATGATTTTGAAATTTTATTTGTTTCATTATACGAAAATATTTTTTGTATCATTGATGATAATGAAAAGGAAATTAAAGAAATATTTACTGTCTACCTTTTGTATTCACATAATTTCAAGTACTCTTTTTAAATTTACTTTCTTTTAATACTAATTTTTCAATTTTATAATCGTTTTTGACTTAGTTGAAAATATTAATTATTTCATTGATGTTTTCTGTTTTAAGATTTAATTCATTTGTATCATTACCAATTCTGTCACTTATATGTGTTTCTTGAAAGTCATGATATCAATATTGTAGAAATAAAGAATGTTATTTATGCATTATTGTTAAAAAAGCAATCTTAAGTAACCAAATTATTCATGCTAGGGTAAATTTGTTATTATTTTAAATTAAAATTTATATTAAAACCACCCTTATGGGTAGTGAGAATAAAAACGAATGAAAAATAATTTTCTTTATATGTTTGAATTTTTTTTCCATATGGATTTAATTTTTTGATGTAAAGAAGCTAGTTTGTGAATAATTTAAGTTAGGGTTAAAAGAATTTTAAAATTCTTTTGTCTGTAACTTAGTTTTATAAAACAAAGAATATGATTAATATGTGTAAAAAGTATGTTGATGTGTTAAAATTGAATTAATAAGGAGAAAAAAATTCCTTGCAACTCTCCTTATTTATTTGATTCTTTATATATTCAAATTGTATATTTGAACTTGAATTTGTATATTTGAACTTTTATATTTTAAATGAAATGTGTTATATTGTGAATATAAAGTATGTACATCAAAAATGATCTAAAAATTATTTAACGTTTTTCTATTTTTCATTTCATTAAGGAAAACATTATGAATGTGTAGATTTTTAGTTAAAGTATCTTGTAATTTTTCATTTTTGAATATAGTCTACAGTGGCGTTAGAAATAAAAGAAATAAAGTATTAAAATGCAAATAGTTTAAGGACACAAATCTGCTGATATGTCCATTATAAGTGAAGTACAAAAATTAAAAACTGTTCATTTATTTATGTAAATAATGGATGTGAAAATTAACCAAATGAACAAAAAAAAAAAAAAATTCAAGTGCTGCTAGTGTTAACATTTTAGTAAAATAGAAAATATGCTACTTATGTTATAAAAATATTATTTTCATAGCCAATTACTTTATTACAGTAAGTTCAGTTTTGTTTTCCTTTTGTCACTTTCATGACTGTATGTATAATTCTCCCTGAGTGCTTATGTGATGGATGTTGCAAGTCTTGGTTTTTAGTTAAGTATGTCCAAGTAAGTCTTAGTTCTTAGAACAGCTTTGTGATCTTAGGATATCTAGATTTTCTTTTCATACATAAATTCTGTAAATTAAAGCATTTTGGGAACTTTAGCTATAGTGAGATTATAAGCCTGGAAAATAGACATATATTACATGTTTTATTATTACTTGAGATTTTTGTATAATTTCTGATGCTAACACTTAATTTATATTTTATTCAATTTTCACACTTTGAAGATTATTTTTATTACATTTTATTTGTATTTCTATAGCATTTAATTAACTAATTCATCATTGTTCCAATGTTTTTCCTAGTTTTTATTGCATAATTATCATATTATCAAAGCAGATGATAGTTTTTACTTATTTCTTCTTAGAATTCGAGAAAAGTTTTATTTTCTAGATATTTTCTTAACTGCAATATTTAATTCATATTGTAATGGTTTAAAACTTTTTTATTGAAAAAATTTTTTTGATGTGATTGTATTATACTTGATTTATAGATGTTCATGACAATTTTTCAGGCCATCTAAAAGCTGCTTTCATAAATAATGGCTTTTGGGTTTTTTTCTCATTATTTAGATGTCATTATCAGTAATAAATTTCTTATTTCAGATAAGAGTTTTCAGTATGTGTAACAAAAGCTTGCTTCATTTCTTTTTGACTTATTTCTGAAAAATAGCAAGATGATTATCTAAAATAGTCATTTTCTAGTAATGCTTTCGTATCAAATTTATATTTAAAATGAATTTATTTTTAGTTGAACCAAATGAAAATCTTTAGTATTTAATTGGGAAAGGGATAACTAAGTTTTAGATGTGTGTGCAAATCTTTAAGAATTTATTTTTATATTAAGAAAAAAGTTAGATTTTTAAGATATATTTATTTTGGATATACATAATTGAATATTTCTAGGAATTTTGTTTTAATATCAATTTGTAATACCAAAACAGTTTTCTATATTTTTACCTTTTAAAAAGCAAATAAAACTTATGATATTCAGGCATGCAATAGTGGAGAAATATTCTGATTTATTCAAGTAAGTCTCAAAAATTTTGTCTCAGTAGATTTCAATTTTAATTAAATGAAATAAAAAGTTAGGCAATAATATGATGTATTCATGCTATTAGAACCATTTTGCATTCAATAAAGTCTGGACATTGCTAAAAGTTCCTCAGCATATGTAAAAGTAAATTTTCAAGCAGCATTTATTAATAAAAAGCTTACCTAATCTATAGACATAATCATCACTGTTATATTAAATATTTTAGTTTTCATTTTGCAGAGTCTATGTAAATTCTTTTGAATATGAATAATATTTCTGAAATGTTAATGGAAAGTGGTCCTTGACGGCATGCATGATGGATATCACAAAAACCATTACAACAACACTGATATGAAAAGGCAAATATCTGGTAATGCTATTTCGTAAGTTAGCCTTTTAAAGTCTTAGAATAGCTGAGAATAAAAGTTAAGAAATCTTCCATGTATAAAATTTAATAACTTAATTTAAAAGATTTTTTAAAAATAATAAATTTTTTTAATTACACTAAAAGCGTATAGCATAATTTTAACACTGCCATGAAAGAATACTTAAAATAATACTTTCATTTGGTTAAAAATAAACTCGTGTTTTAAATGTTGAGACTTCTTTGCTCCATAATAAGCATTATGATTTCTAATTTTCCTTTATTTTGCCCCAGTCTTATGATATGATTACTTAATTCCCAGAATATATTAATAAATAATAAAATTTTATTTAAGTAAATTATCATTTGAAGTTCCGTTAGAACATATCTATACTTAGCATTGTTATTGGTCTTGTAATATTTTTAATGTTATAAAATTGTTTTTTCAAAATGTATTCATCAAAATGCAAAAAAGTCTATCATATCAGAAAATTATTTAAGAAATCAAACAGTAAAAAGGGCTTGCTTAAAAAAACATAAATTTGACCTTCAAATATAAACTATCCCATTAAATTTGATTTCAGTTAATGTCTTTTGGTTAAGTTGGTATACATTTCTGGCTGTCTTATTTCTGCACTGCTGCGAAACACCTTGTATTTGTGAATCATTACTAAGTGACCAAATCAACACCTGAGCTAGTTTATTCTCTATATATCTGCATTTTGGAAAACCAATAAAATTATTTTTAAAATAAAAGTTAATAAAATTCAGTTCCAAATCAAATTTAATTCTGAAACTTCTACTTCCCCTATTGGTTTTTCAAATTTAGTAGCAGTATAAAATGAAGTCTACTCTCTGATACAAAAATCCTGCAAATTGGACTGGCAGAAGAATTCCAACTTTATCTCAAATGTAGATACATAAACAAATAAGAAAAAGGAAAATATCTATAAGGCAGGGTGTGACAAATTTAACGATTGCAATATCAGTCCATTAGTGTGTCAAATACTAGCATTTCATATATTTTATAATGTGAAAATCATTCAATAGATTACAATATCAGAAATTTAGAGATAGCTGTGAACAATGTTTTTTAGTTAAGTATTTCATGTATCTTGTTGAGTATCTTTTTGCTATTTGAAATTTGGGCTATAGTAAAGATTTTCCTAAATGGATAAAAGATTTTTTCATGCAAATAGAAAACAAAAATCTTTAACTCCTATTTTGGTACCTATAGAGGTAATCGCTGCCTAAAGTATCAAAAATAAATTATTTTTTTGTTCTTTTAGTGAAACAAATCTTATATCATTTTTTAAAATGGAATATTTTGTAAATGCATTTTTTAGTGCTGTTTATATTGTCACGAAGATTTAAGTGAACACACCGTTGGCTTTAAACAAACAAGTTTATTGAAGGAAAGTAGCGACTTGTAACCTTACAAGGTCGAGATGTTGCCCACGGCTAGTGGGTATAAGCTTTTCTACAGTAACAGAACATTCGAGAAACAACTAATTAACATAACAAAGAAAGGTCTAGAATGTTGGAGAATATAAGGAAACAATAACTAAGGAAACAAACAAAAAATCCATACTTTAGATACAACAGCTGTGGTTAGTATCGAACTTGCAACCTCTGGGTTTGGATTGCGTGCTTTGACCACTCGGCCACTGAGCTCGTTGGTAGGCTTTCTCTATATGGCATTGCTCTTCACTCAAAAAGACAGCGTCTTGCTGCTGTTTGGATCTTGAGCGTGTTAAAGGTCCTTTGTAAACTTCTTCTGCCTTCTTTTCCGGAAGAACGACACCTTGATTTCGTCCGTCTTCAATGTCGGTCTGCTTCGCTGAATCATGGTACGGCTTCATACGCAGAACATGGACAACATCTTTTAGTCTCCTTTTCCGGGAGGCAGGATTAAAATCTTGCACTTCGTAGGTGACGTCGGATAAACGGCGCAACACTTGATAGGGCCCAAAATACCTCCTTAAGAGCTTCTCGGAAAGACCGACCTTTCGGACTGGGGTATAAACCCATACGAGGTCTCCAGGACTATAGGACACCATTCGGTGTTTGGAATCATAGTATCGACGGTCTTTATCTTGTGCTCTCAGAGTATGCGTTCTGGCCAATTGTCTCGACTCTTCTGCCCCTGGAAGTCTTGGCTAGATAATCGTCCGTTGCATCATCTGGGCAGAATGGGAGCATTGTGTCCAGCGTCGTTTCGGCTTAATGTCCATAGAGCAGGTAGAACGGTGTGAATTCTGTTGTCTCCTGCTTAGCGGTGTTATAAGCAAACGTCGCAAATGGCAAAATTTTGTCCCAGTTTTTCTGTTCGGTATCAACGTACATGGACAACATACCGGCTAATTTTGTTAAAGCGCTCCGTCAATCCATTCGTCTGGGGATGATACGCCGTCTTCATTCGATGATCGATATGGCACAATTTGATTAGTGCAGAGACAAGTCTAGACTGGAAAACGGCACCACGATCTGTAATAATGACTCGAGGAGCTCCATGTCTCAGAAGAATCTCTTCGAGCAGAAACTTGGCGACTTCTTCGGCTTCAGCAGTTGGTAAGGCTTTGGTTACTGCATAGCGTGTACAGTAATCTGTGCAGACCACGATCCGTTTATTTCCACGGGCAGACTTAGGGAACCTCCCCAGCAGATCTATCCCAATGCGGTGGAAAGGTGTGACAGTAGGAGGGATGGAAACCAGGCGTCCAGGTGGTAGTTGCGGAACTGATTTCCTCCGTTGGCATTCTCGACAGTGCATGACGTACCGAACAACATTCCGGTACATCCCCGGCCAATAAAATCTTTTTCTGATTCTGTCGTACGTTTTCACAAAACCAAGATGCCCTGCGGTAGGAGCGTCGTGGAAATGTTTAAGTATGTCCGCTCGTAGATGCTTGGGAATGACAGGCAACCATGGCTTTCCCGCTGGATCAAAATTCTTTCTGCATAGAACTCCGTCAATTAACTCAAATTTCTTGTCCGCGGTAGAGGGGCTGATCTTCGGAAGTATTATTTTTGCCATCTCTGGATCTTTCTTCTGTTCGATAGCGCGATCTATACTCGTGATTACAGCTAAAAATTGGTCTTGTGTCTCAGTCGCTTCATCCACTGGATTTCTCGAGAGAGCGTCGGCATCATTATGCTTCTTCCCAGATTTGTATTTTACCGAAAAATCATGTTCCTGGAGCCGAAGAGCCCACCTCGCCAGTCTGCCTGAGGGATCTTTTAGATTCATAAGCCAGCAGAGTGAATGATCTGTAACAACGGTAAAATGTCTTCCGAACAGGTATGGCCAGAATTTATTAATAGCCCATACGGCGGCAAGGCATTCTCGTTCTGAAGTAGAATAATTCCTTTCGGCTTTTGTCAGGGTTCTAGAGGCGTATGCTATGACTCTTTCGACTTCATTCTCAATTTGAACCAGAACTGCTCCAATACCATATCCTCTGGCGTCGGTATGAATTTCTGTGAGGCACCTTTCGTCGAATATCCCCAATACTGGATCAGATGTAAGCGCCTCCTTCAGGTTTTCAAAAGCCTTTACCTCTTTAGGACCCCAATGAAATTTCGCATCGCCTTTCAACAGCAACTGCAAGGGCTCAGCAAAATAGCAAAAGCCCTTAATAAACCTTCGTAAGTACGAGCAAAGTCCAAGAAAGCTTCGTACGTCATGTACGTTCTGTGGAGTAGGAAAGTTGCTCACGGCTTTCACTTTGTCAGGATCTGGACGGACACCGTTACTGGATAGGAGATGGTCTAGTATTTTCACTTCTTGGGCAGCAAAAAGGCATTTCTTGGGGTTAAGTATGAGTCCAGCTTCTTGAATGCATCCCAGAACTGTTTTTAACCAAATAAGGTTGTCTTCAAAAGTTTCTGAGAAAACTACTATGTCGTCCAGGTAACACAGGCACATAGTCCATTTGAGATGGCGTAGCAAATTATCCATCATTCTTTCGAAAGTCACCGGTGCATTGTGGAGTCCGAACGGCATGACTTTAAACTCGTATAAACTTTCTGGGCTAATAAATGCCGTCTTTTCACGATCCACTTCATCCACTTCTATCTGCCAGTAACCAGATCGGAGATCCATGGAAGAAAAGAACTTGGTGCCTTTTAAACAGTCTAGAGTGTCATCAATGCGGGGTAGAGGGTAAACATCCTTTCTTGTGATGCTATTCAGTTTTAGTTAGTCTACGCAAAAGTGACAGCTTTTATCTTTTTTCCTCACAAGTACGACGGGGGATGACCAGGGACTCTCAGATGGCTGGATAATACCTTGGTCAAGCATTTTCTCAACCTCTTCCCGAATTATGCGTCTTTCAGTCGGTGAAACTCGGTAAGCCCTTTGGTAGATTGGAGCATGATCACCAGTATTGATCCTGTGTTTCACATTTGTCTTTACGGCTGACGACTTGTTAGATTTTGTAAAGATTCCAGAAAAGGCTTGTAAGAGTTCGGCTAATTTGCGTTTTCTTTCGCTGCTCAACTCAGGGGATATCATTATGGTATAATCTATACTGGAATTCGTCGGCTCCTGCAGTATAATTGTACTTTTTGTTGTATAAGCAATCTTGCATACATACCCGTCATTCAGGAGCTCAGCTTCGCCTATGTACATCTCTTTAGGAATGACTTGATCTTTGGCCTGCATGTTGGCAACCCAAATTTCACTTTGTCCATTATGGTATAAGGATACCATGGATGGTACAGCAAGGTTTCTTTCAAGCAGCAAATGTCTATTGCTGTCTACGATTACGCTTATGTTTTTTCCGACACCTAGTCCTGATACGGCTATTCTCGTCAATGAGCTTGGCTGAAGCTTGTAGTCCTTCGTGGCATACAGCTTCCAAGTGCCTGCCGAGCTGGCAGCCGAATGGTTAGCGCTCTTGCCTTCGGTTCAACAGTTCGTGGGTTCGAATCCCACCTTGGGCATGGATGTTTGTAGTGGTTCGGAATCCACTTTAAGCCGTAAGTCCCGGTCTAATTAGCCCTCGTGTGCAAAAAATGACCGTTGAGCGACAAACAAACCGAACAAACCGCTTCCAAGTGTCTAGCGCAGTGGTTTCTAGGTCAGTATCTTCCAACAACAGTTCACTCCGGCCACAGTCTATCACGGCTTGAGAAACTTCCAAAAAGTCCCATCCGAGGATTACATCGTGACTGCAATGCCGTAGAACGATGAATTCAAACAGCAGCTCTCGTCCGTTTATAGCGACACGCAAAACACATTTTCCCACTGGCTTAACAAAACTTCCATTAGCAACTGTCAGTATAGTGTTCTTGGCGTCAGTAAACATAACTTTCTTTAAGGATCGACGAAACTTTCCGGAGACGACAGAAAATGTAGCTCCCAACTCCACTAGGGCACAGATGGACTGATTATTTACCATGACGTCGAGGTGGTTACCAGTCATCTTTGCGGCTGATGGAGGATTTTCATTACATGCGGCCTCACCTCTCCGAAAGGTCGCTGTGCTCAGTTTTCCTCGTTTCTACGGCTTGGAGACCGACTTGATCGACGATATGGCTATGGTGATCGGGAACGACGGGTTGGTGATCGGCCTCTTACAGGACTAGGTGAAAAACAGCGTATGAGGCTTGGTCGGCGCAACTCTTCTTCAGCGTCAGCATCGTGGTAGTTCTGTCGGCGGGCTCGGTAATTGTCAAAAATGGTTTTCCTCTCACGGCAATAGCGTACGACGTGTCCATGGCGTCCATAGTGGAAACAAACTGGTCTGTTGTCGGCCGTTCTCCAAAGGTCAGTTTTCCTTGGCTGCGGTGCTGATTTCTGGACAGTGCTCCTAGGTTCCCTCGTTACAGCGGCTGTATAAGTGGGACGTCGTTGGGTGCCTGCAGACTTTGCGACAACTGGTGCCAAAACACTTTCGACTTTGTCTTGGATGACGGTCTGTAGCGGCTGGGAATAGGAGTCCGGAAACTCATCGGGTCGATTAACTATTCGATGAACCTCTTGTACAATTCTGCGGATAAGGGGCACCAAGTCTGCCTCGTCCTCCATGGCTGCTACTGGTACGACATTTGGTAGTCTTTGAAATCTTCTTGGACCAACTCTTTTCTGCTTCATGTCTTCAATGTAGTTGCACCACTTGATGAAGTCAGCCGCAGTCTTAACTTCTTTCATTAAGAGCACCTGGTAAATATCTTCAGCAACGCCTTTCGTTAAGTGCGACACTTTCTCATTGTCGGAAATTGAAGGGTTGACTTCGTGACAAAGCCCTAATATACTCTGAATGTAGGACTGCGTACTCTCTCCTGCCTTTTGAGTCCCATATTTCAATTGCTCTTCGGCCTTCTTGGTGTACTTCTGATGATCGCCAAAAAGTTCATTTAAACCCTTCTTGAATGCGTCCCAGGAGTCCAAGGCATCTTCATTATTTATGTACCACTGCTAAGCAGTACCGTCTAGGAAAAAATAGACGTTCGCAAGGCACATCATTTCATCCCATTTGTTGAACTTGGCCACCCGATCGTATTTTGTAAGCCATTTCCGGGGGTCATCTCCTGGTTCTCCACGGAAGGTTGATGGGCTCCTTAGTAGCTGGTGGGTAGGAGTTACACGACAGGCTTCGTACCTTCGGCCATTATCTGCTTCTTCCGTCGTTCTGGAACGAAGAGACCAAATTCCGGGGGCAATCCTCTTAAACGAAGACTTCGGCGAATACTTTCAGAATTATCCACAGTGATGAAATCGGTACCCGGCGCTTCCACCATATTTGTCTCGAAGATTTAAGTGAACACACCGTTGGCTTCAAACAAACAAGTTTATTGTAGGAAAGTAGCGACTTGTAACCTTACAAGGTCGAGAAGTTGCCCACGACTAGTGGGTATAAGCTTTTCTACAGTAACAGAACATTCGAGAAACAACTAATTAACATAACAAAGAAAGGTCTAGAATGTTGGAGAATATAAGGAAACAATAACTAAGGAAACAAATAAAAAATCCATACTTTAGATACAACAGCTGGGGTTAGTATCGAACTTGCAACCTCTGGGTTTGGATCGCGTGCTTTGACCACTCGGCCACTGAGCTCGTTGGTAGGTTTTCTCTATGCGGCAATATAATTTGTATTGTGTTTTAATTTCATAATATAATCTTTATATTATGAAATTAAAAACAATAAAAATATTTTTTTGAAAATGTTTACATAGAATTTTTATAGTTATTTATGCAAAATAACATGAAAAGGGGAAAAAAATTAAAGTTTTATTATCCTCAGTTTGAAACTGTATTGTATATTCAGATAAAATAAGAGTTTCATATAATTCCTTTTCATATATTTATTTTTAAATTTTGTAGGGCTTGATTATTATCATCCTAAATTTTTTGTATATTAACTCCATTATGTAGATTAGGGATCTCCAATTTTCTTGACATAAGGGGTAGACTCATTCAACTAATTCCCAAGGCCAAATATAGCTAAAAAAAAAAAGATAAATCTCTGTGTACCACACTTTGTAAAAAAATTAGCTGGTATTATTAAATTTAATAAGTGTTCAATTATCTTTTCAATAATTTTTAACTCTTCTGCGTAAATCATTTCTATTCGTGTCTATTTTTAGCAGAATATTATGTGATGTCTCTAGCTGGTTCATACCATGATAAAGTTTTGAAATGTGCTCACAATTTCACTTTAGAATTCACCTGCAAATCTATGACACAGAATGTGAGGGTAGACTTCAGCCTGTTTTCATTTTTAGTTGGTAGTTAAAGGGCAAAAATCTTGGATTTATCAATACATATGTGTATTGTCCTGTTTGGAATATTATTTTAGTTTTGAGTGTTTCTGAACAAATTTCAAATATATTGTGGAATATAATAAAATATAGTAAGGGAGAAAAATTTGATGTTGAAGTTTTTCCCATTTTGAATTTTGAGCATCAAATACGTTATTTTATATTGGTCTAGTATTTGTTTGAATTTGTTTTAATATGGAGGAGAAGCAAAAGATAGATAATATGTGCAGAAATTTTAAAGAGCTTTGGGGCTATTAGCGTTTTGTAATCATGAAATAATATGGAAATATGAATAATTTACACTGAAACATATCAATCCTCATTGAATGCAATGAAAACAGTAGAGATATGACACAGTTTGTTCTTTTTTGTATCTTGTACCACAAAACCCAACTAACCAACAATTATCATTAGATATTAAATTTTCTCACTATTACTAAATCACATTCTATCTACAATTAAAAATGTACAGATATTCTTCAGTTAGAAAAATGTTTCTTTGAAATGGAGGTTAAAATCTCAGCAATTTGTCCTCACAAAATAAATGCTGAACTAATAACAGCAATTTAACCCTGTGACTTATTTTGTAGCAAAGCATGGGAAGTAATTTGCTAATAACACAGTAAACAGGGTTTCATTATTTAAATGACAAAAGAAAAATGCTTTGAAAAACTTTATTTAGAATTATTGGTTTATATGCAAACACTTTGAGATTTGTGAAGAGTAAAATAGATGGTATTGTGGAAAATATACTAACTCAATTTAAATAGATATTAACACTTAGAAACTCTAATAAGCCCAAGATGAGTTAACACATATTTCAAATATTGTTTTCCACATGTGATGAATTCAAAAATATGAAAAATTTCTTGACATTTGTATCACTCATACCATCATCATGAAATAAGGTATTTTTAAAATGGTTGAAAGGGATATTTATTTTTTTTATGAAAAGGAAAGTTAAAATGATCACTACTTTGTATGGAAAATAAATATTTTGGTCTTACATCAGAAATCATAAGAATTATGTTTCAAAGTGATTAAATGTAAACGGCATTAACAAGTTATATGCAGAATCTGCATGAGTATGTCAAGTTTAAAGCCAATAATGACAGCTATTAACTGATACATTCTATTATCATCAGATTTGAGAGTTCCCCAAAACAGACATTGTACTGCAGTATTTTGGACTAATATGTACTCAGTACTTTGGATTAATGTGTATTCTGTACTTTAAATGATAAGATATTCCAAAGTCATTTTAATATCTACATAGAAACATTTATTCCAGCACTTCAAATAGAATATAATTGAGTTACAATGTAATGATATTTTTAAAGAGAACGTAACAAAGACAAGACTCAACTTAGTTTATTCAGCAATATAAATTTGTAGCTTTTTCTGGTTTCAGAAGTATTTTGTTATGTGAAAAAATATTCTCCATAATTTAATATATGTGGAGCTCTTAACAAAAAGCCATTGTTAGTCAAACTAGCATGAAGTTACTCGTGATAATTTCTACCAGTTAACTTGATCCATAATTTCAAATAATTATCAATAGAAAATTAGTTACTTAAATCTTGTTAATTATAAACACAGTGTTAAATTATATATATATATATAATGTGTAATTTACATATGTATATCACTACATTTGAAGCAGCTTTAAAGAGTTCAAGTGCAGTGTTCATCAATTTATTTTAAGTCATTTGATTATCATTTTATTTTTTAAAAATAACCTATATGTTTTAAATTTTTCATAATTTGTTTAAAATATACTATCAGATAGCAATAATTTATGTATATTATGGCTTTTGCAACTGTGGATCATAGTTTAGGTATCCTATATCTTGATTAACAAGTTTTTTACATTTAATAGGAATAGTTTTATTATTGATTTTTTTAATATTTAAATATTTATCTAAATTATGATTTTAAGTAATTAGTTAAAAACTTCAGTTTATGAATGAATATATTTACTCATATATTATAATTCTATATATATTTTACTTTCATAACTATGATGAAAATATGTTTATAAACATATGTTATATTGGTTATAAATTTTCACCTTGGTTATATTTACTATGTTCAAAACAACTTTCTATATATTTCAATTACATCCTTGTCTTGACCGATTTTCTTTCTTAACTAATTCTATATTATGCAGTAACTCTTTGTAATGAAAAGATGAAATCTTAAATACTGCTTTACTGACTTCTGTTCAGTTAAGCATGGAACTAAATCCTTTATAAAAAGTAAGATACAGTGTAATTTTCAATATATAAATGACTTAAATATTTCTTATTTTTTAATTTTATTTTTTTAAAATTACCTTTATTTTAATTGACTTTTTCTGTTGTATATTCGATTATATTGAATTTAGCTGAGATGATACATTAAATATAGTGGATCAATCATCATTATAATATTTTTTTACCAGATGTGTCTTTATGAATAAATATACAGTCATGTCTGATTCTTCAGTTATTTGTAGTTTCTTAAGTGTTTTAAATTACAAATCTGTTCTTTTAAAACTAATAAATATGGAAATGAAACATTTAAATGTTAGTACAGTGCTCAAAAAAGTGTTGTACAGCTGGTATTGCAATCACGAACCACTACAACTTGAAAAATTGTCTTGGTCTAGGAAAAATATAGTTAACACTTTTTTTTGCATTTTCTTTCTTTTTATGTTTTCTTTATTTCTATTTGAAATTATATTGTAAAAAAAAAAAAAAACAAGAAATGTTCTGTGTTCCTATATATTATAGCACTTTGAAAATTAATTGTTGAGAAAAGAAAGTTTTCTTTCTGCTGAAAAGCTTTTTTTGCTGGTATGAGGTAAGAGTTGCTTCCACCAACTTTGGTCTGCTGAGGCAATAATCATTATCCAGATTAACGGGGCTAAAAGTAATTTATGAGCCTTAAAAACTTACTTTTGGTGTAACTGGAGTTCTACTAAAATGTTTTAGAATAATTTTTTTGCTAAATACGCAAGGAAAATGGATACTGGGAATTAAAATTGTTTGATTAAAATATTGATTACTACCACTTACATTAAAACATTAGACTTAACATAAAACTAACTTGTGCCCTGATAGCTCATGTGGGTGAAGGCCTACTGTGCTCATAAGTGTTTTTCCGAGTCCTTAAACAGACAGAACTCCTTAAACAGACATAATATTTATCATGAAATATATTTCCTATTTTCATAAATTATCATATATTCTACTAAAGGTAACATCATACAACTTTAATATAAGTTATTTTTCATCTAATCTGCAACCAAAAATTTCACTAATGTTATTTGATTTACACATGTAATTGTACTTTTGATCATTAACTAAAGTGTTTTGTGTTGTTAGTATTTAGGTATGTTATTTTCCCAATAATAATAATTGTCTCAAAATTATTTTACTGTGTCTGTGGCCTTATGAAACATTTCTTAATAAAATTGGTACATTGTGATCTGGAAAGGTTCCTACTCCTGTGGTAAAGGATTTATTAATTTCAAACCAAATTTTATATTCTGATGCTTATTTTGCAAATAGCTGATTGTTTTTAATTGAAAGATATTTTTTGCTAAATTCCAATTTTATTTTACAAAAGTAAATTATGCCTTGTTCTATGAAATTTCCAAGTTTAGTTGAATTTTTATCACTAATAGAGACATTTATATAATCATTGAATATATCATTTAACTGGCAAACCATTTATTAAATGCAAAATGTACTTGTGTAAAATTACATATAAAAGAATTTTCCTTGTCACATACATAAACAAACTGTTCAATAAATGTGTGCTTATGTTTTAATATTTTTGAAAACCATTTTTCTCATATTGCATAGGATGGAGTATCCAACTATGTCAACCTAAATAATTACTAAGTTGGTAATATTCATCAGAATTCTTTAATACTAATAATAGATTGTACCTGTTGTCTAAAATGTGTAAAATTTATGTACTTTTTCATTTAATGAAAGTGTTTATGAAGAATTGATTATAAAAATTATATATATATATATATATATATATATATATATATATATATATATATATATATATATATATATATATATATATATATATATATATATATATATAGAAAGATGTAAAAAATGTGTATGCAAGAGTTTAGAAATTTAGAAGTCACTCAGTCAAATTATAAGCTTGTTTGCCTTCTACCATTGTTTAAATTTCTCAAGAATTATTCTTTCATCAGAAAATTATGCATTTATGTCTAGCAATTTGAAACATTTTTTTGAATGTATTTGCAGTGAAAGGTTTCTTCAATAAGAGAGTGTTTTTCCAAATAAAATAAACTTTGGTTTCTTTATTTTTTGGTGGAAAAATGATTTAAATCAATAGTAATTTTATTAATAAGAAACTTTTTAAGATTATGCTAACTTTTAAAAATTATTCTTTTTAATATTAAATTATTTTTCTGAAAGATAATTATAGTATTCTCCAAGATGTCGATAGAAATCCGTATATTGTACTGTGTTTCAGCAGATCTAGTCTAGTTTATTTAAAAAAAATATTTTGGTCTTCATTTCTTATTTGATCTGTATCTTATAAATATATTCTTTATGTTTAATGCCCACAAATATTAATAAATTTTAAGTGTAGTTGTTTTAATTATAATTTCCCAATAACACTGAATTAAAGTTATTGGCAAATTGTTGGAAATATTGAAAACTTATTGAGGGTAATGAAGGGTAACAAATGCAGCAGTTTTAAAATCAATGGTATTAGTTTATATGTATATATATATATATATTAAAGTCTTTGTAAGGAATTTTTAAAATGTTCCAAATAAAAACATATTTGTTATTAATTTTTTCCTCTTGCATTTTAATTTGTATGGGAACTCCTTTGACATCTCTTTAATATAGACACTGTTGTGCAAATTAAAATAATATATTTAAAATATTACATTAAAATAATACTGAAAATAAGAATGGTCTTTTGCATTTATTTTTTTCTGCAAATAATGACAAATGAATTGAAGAAATTACTTTTTTAGCAATTAATTATAGAATATTTTGTGTCACTTTTACATCTATTGTGCACTTTAACAATTTTTACAATTAAACTATATCATAATATAAAATGTAGCTTTTTGAATGTTCATTTACAAAAAATTTGCTTTTTGTACTTCAAATTTTTTAGCATATTAATTTGCACATTTTGTAACCCAGTCATGCAAATTAGTTTTATTTTCCAGTAAATTTTTGTTGACAAAATTTGAAATATGAGTGGAAATTAAGTTACATAAATATACTGTCATATTTGGAGATTATTTTACTAATTTAAATGAATTCATTTTACAAAGTAGAACTAAATTTCTAGTTCTGTGTACTGCTAAAATTTCCTGAAATATTTATTTTTAGAATTTAAAATAAAAGTAATTAAATGTTTCGTTTAACGTGTTCAGGCTTTAGATTTAAATTATTCCATGTAAGATCGTAAAATATCCTGTGATACACATATTCATACATGCCTTTTCTAACAATGTTGATTTTAAAGTATATTACACATGAGACCTTTATTAGCATATTGATTATATTAATTATTTGAGGTCTGGGGTGCGTTCATATTTCTTAATATGCTAGTTATTTTTGCTTCATTTGGTATGTAAAAAGTTGTTTTTATTTGGCCAGGCTATAATTAACATTAATATCAATACTATAAATCAATAAGTTAAAAAAACCACTTCAATGTAGAGGAATAAAATTAATGTGAAATTTATTTATAAAGAGAATGTAAAATTTCAATTTCCTATCAGACACTTGTTTACTGCTTTGAAAAAAAAAATGTTTCTTATCAGTGTCAGTTTTAATAGCCTCAGTTATGCCATTTTTCAAGATAAAGACAAGTAATTATGCTTAGAGGTAGCAAAGCAGTTTTCAATTTTGAACTGTTTTAATTAAATTGATTATTTTCCAAATTTGTTTTCAATTGAATTTTACAATTTTAATTTGCAAAAGTAAAAAACTTCATATCATAGTGAAATATATTAAGCAACACATATATTATTATTGTGTTTTTCAGTTTCCTGTATATATTTATTAATATAAATATTCTGATAATTATTTCTTAAAATGATCATATTTATTCTAAAAGCAACTCTAGATGAACATTTATGTTATGGAAAGAGATAATTTATCAAATAGAATTTAGCCTTTTTTTCATATGTAAATTTCAAAAATAAATTAATAAATAAGATTAATATCTGTCTATATCCCTATTTTAACAAAATTTTTTTTGTGTGAAATCATTTTCCATATATTTTCTATTTTAGGTTTCATTGTGGTCAAAATGTGTATTATGAAGGTAAAGATGCTGGGACAAAAAATGCTGGTGTGATTTTGTCAATCAGTTCATCTGAGGTAAGTAAATTTTATTAAAAATCTTTAAATTAGTAAACATTAAAATATGTTTAGTAATATTCAGGATTTTATCATTTTCAAGCAACATCGAAAATATACACAATTTATTAATGATATATATACTTTTTTATATTATTGACCAAGGAAACTTTTCTTTCAAAACTAGTTAGTTTCTTAACATTTTTAAACTGCTTAATTTTAAGATTTGATGATTGAAATAAACATAATTTTCAGTTCTTATTTCTAAGATTTTTTAATTTTGAATCATGCTTATAATTTTAAAAATATTTTCATGCTAACTTATTTACTATATTACATAGAATATTCTTGTACACATTAAATTTTATATATTTATGATTCTTTGATATTCATTATATATATATATATATATATATATATATATATATATATATATATATATATATACATACATATATATATATATACATATATGTGTGTGTGTGTGTATATATATATATATATATATATATATATATATATATATATATATATATATATATATATATATATATGTGCATGTGTGTGTATGTATATATATATATATGTATGTATGTGTTCATAAAATCCTAACCAATTTAGTAAATTTTTTCATAACAATTAAACAGGCTATTTAGGAAGACTGAAATCTGGAGAAGTAAGGAAAATTTTTTGCTTCATTTTATGGAATCTAAATTTCATACAAACATAAAATAAATAAAGCATTTTTTTACATTGCAATGGATTTGGGCAGTTATTATTAACACTATTAATTTTTTTTAATGTGCTGAATATAAATCATTGAATTATCAGTGATTGATAATTTTACAAAAATATTATTTCATGGGAAATAACTTTCGATTGTTTACTGTTAAAGAATAATCTTCTTCCCACACAGTTCCACTAATATGCTAAGAAGACAAGTGCTTTCCTCACAAAGAATATCTTTTGAAGAGGATAGTGCATAGCGGCCAACTTGTATGATTTGGTCACATAATGTACAGCTTTTGTATGTATTAAGTCTTACAGTTGAGAGGTCAAATTGTATGTATTGCCAATTTAGCTTGAAATTATAGCCCCTCCAATTTATAGAACAAGATATCACCAATTGAGAGATATATAATGCATAAATATGAAGAATCACAAATCACTGCAAAATGATTTATGTTTTATAGTGATGCCAATCTCACTATTCAAGGTATGACAGTTTTATGCTTTTTTATGCTAAAAACAGAATTTTCCAGTAGACCTGATATTATTTATGCAACTTTATTCTGAGAAGTACACCTAATTTAATGATTAGGCAAGGATTCAAAATGGGTCTGAAGTTCCATTGATTTCATAGAAAAAGATTTTTTGCTACTGTAATGAGTGAAGTGCTTAAATTTCTGTGACATCAAGCTCTCAGATAGAGTACTATTTGAAGTTGTGGTCAAGAGTTCTGAATCATTGAAAAAAATGGATTTAGTATAACTTATAACCATTTTATATCTATACACTTCTGGCCACTAAAATTGCTACACCAGGAAAGTGGCACACCACACGCGTGAAATTTGCATGACAGGTAGAACTTGCTGTGATATTCAAATGATTAGATTTTCAGCGCATTCATACAAAGCAGGCGACAGTAGCGACATCTACAATGTGTATAAAACCAGAGATTTGACAGCAGTTTTCTCGTACTCAATTTTCGTTTCAACATTGTTTTCGGCAAAGAAAGTTGTTGTAATGCCTCATGTAAGAAGAAGAAATGCCTAACAGCACGTGTCTGACTTTGATTGAGGAAGGATTATAGCCTACCGGGATTGCGGTTTATCGTACCGCAATATTGCTGCTCGCGTCGGTCGAGACCCCATGACTGTTAGCAGAATATGGAATCAATGTGTTCAGGACAATCATACGGAACGTCATGCAGGATATCAGCGACCCCCCATCACTAACAGCAGAGAAGACAGACATCTTATCCGCATGGTCACAAGGGATCGTACAGTCACGTCACGAACCCTGAGTCGAGAAATGGAGTCATTTGCAAGGCAACAAGTTTCTGCTGGAACAGTTCGACGACGTTTGCAGCAGCATGGATTGCCTGCACGGTGACCATGGCTTCGGCTACCATTGACACTGCGTCACAAACAGGAGCGCCTTCAATGGTGTGATTAGCGATGAACCTGGACGCGGGAATGGCATCACGTCATCTTTACAGATGAATCTCGGTTCTGTATACAGGACCATGATGGCCGCATCCGTGTTTGGAGGCATCATGGAGAATGCCAGCTTGCATTGGACATCGCCATACTGGCCTATCTGCTGGAGTGATGGTATGGGGTGCCATTGGATACACGTCTCGATCACCTCTTGTTCGCATTACTGGCACTTTGAACAACAACCGTTACATTTCCGATGTGTTAAGGCCTTTGGCTCTGCCCTATCTTGGAGGCCTCCCTAATGCTTTGTTTCAACAGGATAATGCACGATTGCATGTTGCCTGTACTGTTCTGAACTTCCTTGATACAGAACAGGTTCGACTATTACCCTGGCCTGCACGTTCTCCTGATCTGTCACCAATTGAGAACGTGTGGTCAATGGTTGCCAAGCGATTGGCATGCCATCACTCACCATCCACTATTGTCGATGAACTGTGGCATAGTGTTGAAGCTGCATGGACTGAGATCCCCGTACATGCCATACAATCTCTGTTTGACTCCATGCCTAGGCTGATAAATGCTGTTATGGCAGCCAGAGGTGGCTGCTCTGGGTACTGATTTCTCAAGATCTATACATTCTAATTTCCTGTAAATCTAATCACTTGTTCTTTCCACTGTAATGTATGTGTCCAATAAATATGGTTCTGTTATTTGCATTCCTTCTTGGTGTAGCAACTTTAATGGCCAGTAGTGTATATATATATAACATCTTGAGGCACCCCAAGGCATCATTAGATAGTCTCTTCTACGACTTCATTCTATTTACAACACCCTAACTTGTCTGTTTTATTTTTTGATTCCATCTTAGTTTAAAATCTTGCATGATATATTGGTAAGTGACATTTATCAGACTATCCGCAGCAGTATCTAATACGTACAATGAAATTCAAAATTTTTTTAATACATAATCTGCAGATTATATACACGAAAATACTGTAATTTGTTATTTAGATCTGTACTACATGAAAATTATAGAAGAGCAAAGAACATTTGTAGAAATTTAGAAGAAGAAAACTGTAACAGTGTGAAAAAAGAATTTGGATATTTTTATGAAAAATGCATTGCATACTTGTATTTGTATGAGAACAGTTTTTATGGCTTAAACTGACTTAAACAAATGCTGTTGATTGGGAAAACACCAACATTTCTGCTGAAGTTATTTATATAATCTTATTGATGTACCCAATATGTGAAATTAAACAGTGACCAGTTCCTTAATGAAGTTATGTTTTCTAAGGAATATTAGCTGTCAAATTTAGAATAGTGGAAGCAAGAAAAAACTGGCAAGATGTGATTATTTCACATTTCTGATAGACTTTTCTTGCTTCCAGAGTAAAGAATAATAGCTCACACTGCGCTTGATCAGTTAGGGATAAACATATAGCAGACCCCAATCTGATCAAAATTGTTGAGTATGCCTTCTGCTTACCTGAGACATCAGCACCAATTGTGAGTAATTTCTTATCAACATTAATAAGGGTTTGATGAAATAATCTTCTTTTAATGGATTGATGACTTGTAAAATTAATATTGGATTAGCTTTTGAAAACATACAACAAGATTAAAACTGAAAAAAGACTTTCTAATAAAGTCCTAACCAATGAAAATTACTTATAAATATTGTTAAATTTTTTTTTCATTCAAAGTCTTTCTTCTTACTTAAATAACTTTTAAATACTAACATGTAAAGAATAAAATATTTACATTTATATGCTTTTGTTATTTATTACTACCCCTGGTTTAAATTCCTAATCAGTAACCATTTATTCATAGCATTGAGAACATAAACTACTCTTTAAAAATCTTTCAAAGGCTATACTCTTGAATAATCACATGCTTGGGGGTTCCGGTTTCCCACTTGAATATTTTATAAATCTGGCAACCCTAGATATAGGTCTAAAACTAACAAAAGCTCTGTGGGTTTTTTCCTGCACCCTATACTTAAATGGGAAAATCATGTTCAACCCTCTTCCTTGTGTTTTGAAGATAACCATTTCATTCCTTGTTAAATGAACTGTAAAACAGCAATCTTTAGAGCTTAGAACAATGAAATATTCTGGTAGCCTTTTATCCTTCATTAAATAGCCAAAAACACTTACTTGCAAAGGGGCATAGGTGTATTAAAATGTTCTTTCATTCTTCTTTTAGTAATCTTAACACTTACAGATATCTATGAAGTATTAAAATCTTTTATAAATGTGAATTTATTTAAAATGCATAAAATAACTTTTAAATGCAGTTTTGTTGGAGTTAGAGGAAAGTTATTATTTTATGTTTGATTTTTCAAAATATATATTTAAAATAAAACTGCTGTTGGTTATTTGAGATAGTTCAAAATGCATTTGCAAAATCTCGTTAAAGAAGCACAGTAGAGTACTGACTAAAAAAAAGGTAAAGTTTATCTAGAATACCATGTTATATATACTGTATACTAAAATAATTATATAAAATATATTATATGATTATATGCTAAATTATATGATTAAATGTTTTTAAAAATTTTTCTTAGAATTTTAATCATTTTCTTAGATTAACATAAACAGAATTTAATTTGGTTTTATAATCTTTTTTGTTGTGTTTATCGTTATAATAATATATGTACAATTTATGTATTAATAAAATTCACATATCAATTTAAGGTTACTTTTTACTCGGTAATCATTTATGTTCAGATAAGTTGAGCTGGCAGCAGAATGATTAGTGCTATGGCTTTCAGTTCAACAGATTATGGGTTTAATTCCTACCTTAGGCTTGGATGTTTGTAGTAGTTCAGAGTTGTATTGAAACCTTAGGTCTCATTTACATTCCTTCATGTGCAAAAAGTGACCATAAGCATCAACAAACTAAACCGACTATTAGCAAATAAATGTTATTTTATTAGTTTAGCTTTTGTTTCTTTGTCTACAGAACATAAATGTAAAAGGTTTTTCTTCTACATTTTAACTTAACTTCATTAAAACTTGAATTCATAGAACATATTTTTGAAGCATATTTCTTTGCTTTGAAATTCTTACAGTATATATATGTAAATATTTTTTAGGTTTGCATCAAGAGACACAACAGTAAAGTCCACATTAGTATTCCTCAATTGGAAAGTGGAGCTTTCACTCTCAAAAAACGATCTGCTTAATTCCAAAAATTCGTTCTGCATGTAACATTTGTTTTCATTTCTGAAAAATTTTTTCATTTCATTCTATATATTATGCCAAATTTTGTGTTATTCTAAGTGTAAAATGTTCATTAAAAATACTATAAGTTCATTTTTGTTTCACGTTTTGTGCCATATAATATCTGTTCAACTGGTGTTCAAAATTATGTGAACTTCTAAGTGTCATAATCACTATGTGTAATTTGATGTTTATCAATAAATGTATTAAGATTTCTGTTTGTTTGTT
This sequence comes from Latrodectus hesperus, assembly GCA_037975125.1. NCBI lineage: Eukaryota > Metazoa > Arthropoda > Arachnida > Araneae > Theridiidae > Latrodectus > Latrodectus hesperus. Next base: position 25,578,333 of record CM075859.1, read on the forward strand.
ATTTTGTCTAATAAAAGCTAGGTTAATTCTGCTTAGACATATTAATTTTATTCATAATAAAATGCTCTTTGATAAATTCTTGATTAATCAAATGAGTGTGATAATTTTAGGGTTTTAATTGTAAGAGCTGATTAATGGTTTGAGTCATTTTAGATTTTGAAGTCATTTACGATTAGAAAAGGATGGAAAAGTTTCTTTATATGATGCAATATGCCTGTATTATTAAGCTAAGTTATGTATATGTTTGTATAACTAGTAGAAAAAATGTATATGTTTGTATAACTAATCCGAATATGAAACTTTCTAAAATCCGCGACAATAACACTGACACTATTCAAATTTAATTCAAATAATGTTGATATGCTTACACATGCTTAGTCTCTCTAGTTAAGTTTCTTCCTTACCTTATGTACCCTTGAATTAATTGTTCCTTTAATTTACAAATGAGTTTTTTTAATGATGAGAATTATGACTAAAGGCTTAAAAATGGGCTGTTGTATTTAAATTTTTAAAAAGTAAACATCTTGTTCATTCTGCATAAAAGATTTTATATTTGATATTTTTATTCATTTTAAGATACAGAATATGTCTTATTTGAGTCTTTCGCCTTACTCATTTCCAAGAGTTTTCAGTTGCACATAAATCACAGAATTTAATTAAACATATTTTAAATTGCTTCTGTAAAATCGTACTATGCAATTGCTTTTTTTAGAGAATACTTATGTAAGGATAATATTATCACAATATTTGTATTCATTAGTAACTATGAGATTGTGGATGAAATTTTTCTTTACAAGCATAACATTAAATTTTTTTTACCTTAATGGTCAGTGGAAATCTTTTCTTTATAAATATAAATCCTTTACACAAAGTTGATTTTGTTTCTCATTGTTTTTAATTTTTAATAAATATATGCGAATAAAGTCTTTTTTTTATCTCAGTGTTGAAACAAATTTAAATTCTTTTTTCTTTTTCCCATTTATTATGATGTTTTAAAAATCAAGAAAAGTGCTTAGAACATTTAGTTCTGGTGATAGATTTCTTTCACCACAAGAGACAATAGCTAAATAAGTACTTCTGTTTTAGAGCATTGAATTAAACCTACCATTTTAAGATGACTTATTGAGTTTTAGTCATTATTTTAAAGATCACCAAGTGAGTAGTCACTTTTAATTGAAATGCTGAGACCTAGATTCCAAATATAAAATTAAGTCTTCAGTGTAAGTTAACTATGTAAATTCTTTAATTTTTTTATTAAATTAAACAAGACAAAACTAAAAAAATAAGTATAGAAAAAGATTTTAATAAATACCAAATGGGGATTGTTTAGAATACAAAGAAATGCATTTAAAAATAACTAAAAAATAACAATTCGAATAAAAAGGAATTTAATAGGTGTAAAAGGGAATTAATTAGTTGCAGTAAGGCAGTTTTTGACTTTTCCTTAAATGTAACTTCTCCAGGTAGTCCAGATAGTCTGATATTTTGAAGAAACACTTTAATCTTGCTCTCTGAATTGAACGTACAGAAAAACGCAAATTCGTGTTACCCTGGCGTATCGGCTGTTATTGGGAAATTTTCTTTTTGTATTGTGTGGACATAAATTGTATTAATATACGCTGCAAACAGTTGTAAAACCTGTAGTGATAAATTTTGATTTCACTTCGTGATTTCAAAAATATATTTACGTTCAAAGAGAACCATAATACTTGGTACATATGTTTATCTGGTTTTTTATTGGAATAGTGAACCTAAAATATCGAGCGATCCCTCTAATTCCTACTTCAATGCGTCTACTTGCATACTAGTATCCATAACCTTATGTTAGTCTTCAAAAAGCTATGAAAGTATTTTATCTTGAAAACAAATCATTTTGCTCTAAATACTTTCTACATATATTTACATGCAGATACTGTAACCCAGCCTAATACTGATATCTTCACCGACAGCTTTTTCTATACATCTAAAAACGAAACTAATTATATGTTGGATGTAACATTTGCATACTTCCATTGCCTTTGCCGAAATTGCAGCCTTGAAAGTAAAGATTGGCTTTTGCGAAAATTATAATTTTCCTTGCAGGGGCTTAACTTTGGAAGTGAGTCAGTTTGACATCTCTTAGTGGTGAACTAGTAGAGCCTACACAGGGTTAGGTATAGGGAAACATTCTGGTGTAATAACATTTCTTAGAGGATCGTCTAATAGCTGATGTAGCGCTCTTTTTAAATGTACCTCATCAATATTTTAGGGCTTCTATAAATTTACTTACATTTGTAATCTGCGAATACTTTTTGCACTCAAAAGATAATTTGAGTGGGACCTACACCTTAAAATGGATTTTAAATTACTAACATCTACACTCGTAGGAGTCAAACTCATGGGATGTTAGGCTAAATTTCCGACCAATAAGTGTTGCCGAAATTTCGGAATTTTTTTTAATGAAGAGTAGGCTATATTCATAAGTTGCAAAATAAAATATCCTTAGAATAAATGTATGGATACAGTGGGTGATCGGTTAACGAACATAAAATCTACTATAAGATTATGTTCCTTATTCGAATTGTTAGTTAACTGATCATTGGTGTGGGAAATCGATTAATTCGTTCAGGTGTCCCTAAAAATTAAATTAAGAATGCATAATTTCTTAATAAGTTTATTAAAAAAATAATACATATTGTCTTGCATATTAATCAGTCCTTTTCATTTTTTATGGAGCATTAAAGAACATGTTCAATGTCGATTGCTTTTACAGGATTTTCCGGAAGTTATTAATAGCATTGTCGTTGTAAAGATTCCCATCCATACTGACATGAGATGGGTTTGGGTGCTGTTCTAAGATCATTGCTGTGACATCCTTCCATTTTTTCAAAAGATCTTTAATGACAGATGTCGGTATTGGTCTTCTTTCGTTTTCCTCTTGCTCAGAAGGAGACATTTCATTTTCTTGTAGCTTTAAGATTTCTTGGAATTTTTCTGTCGTCAGTTCATGTATCATTATGAGCTCTTCTATGTCATCCTCGTTCACCTCCAATTCTAGATATCAAGCAGTTGTCAAAATTTCATCCATAATTTCAGGGGTGTCTTTCTGATCACCTCCTTCTGATTCTATCTTCCTGATTCTCCCTCAATGAAAGATAGACACCAATTGATTTCGCCAAGCAGAAATCAGCTGTCGCTGTGTGACTTCTGACCACACCTTTTGAGTGATATGAGTAGCTTAAAGAATATCAAATTTTTCTTTCTAAAACGTTTTTAAAGTCATTGTTGAAGAGAATTGGCATGCTTCGAAACATCAACGACATAGTGCGCGAGTGCACAATTTCTCGAAACCAGCAATAACCTCCTGATTCATCGGCTGAATCAGAGAAGTCGTATTGGGTGGTAGAAACTCAACTGTCAGTCAGGGAAAGTCTGTCAGCAAATTATCTTCAAGTTCCTTTGGGTATCCTGGTGCAATGTCCAATAGCAGCAGTGTTTTCAGTGGCATGTCATTTGTATCAAGGTAGTCCTTGATGCTGAAGGCAAACTTCAAACAGCCATTTTGCTTGATTTTTGAAAAGAGCCTTCCATGCCCTTTAATTCGATCTCCACATTATTGGCAGTCTTCTTTTTTTAATGCTCTTGGATTCTCAGAGTGGTAAACGAGAAGTGGTTTAAGCTTCATATTACCACTTGCGTTAACTCCCAAAAGCAACGTCAATCTGTCTTTCATTGGTTTATACCCAGGGACACTTTTCTTATCTTTCACGATGATGTTTCGGCATGTGCTTCCAAAACAAACCAGTTTCATTTCAATTTTATTTGTTGTTGACGATACCCTTCTGTTTCAATGAAGTCTTGAAATTTAATACAGTAATTTTCAGTTTCTTCTTTATCTGCACTCGCAGACTCATTATTCATTAATCCATGTTTAATTCGTATCACTGATGAAGAAAGAGAAGCGTGACTCATGTCAGGTGACGATCCTGGGCCACTCTGTTGTCCACATCGCTCTAATCTAGCACCATTCCAGACGTTGGCGTCTATGCTGTTGGGTCAATGGCAGTCTTCTTAATGGACGCCACGAGCGCAGGCCACTAGCAACCAATCGACGCTCGATATGATTCCGCTCGATATGGGAGCTTTCAAGGTGTTTTACACATGCTACAGAATTTCAGTAGACGTGTTTTGCTGGCCGCAACAACTCTCCGTCGGACGCGTCGATCCACGCGTGCTGACCTCACACTGGGTGCACCAGCAGCCAGCAAGCGTTCCACAGTTCCTTCTTCCAACCATTTTCGCCACAGCCGGTGCAATGTGGACGCGTCCAGGTGTCCGTTAGCTGTGATTTGCCGCAAGGACCAACCTGCCCTTCTCAGTCCGATCACCATGCTCCTCGTAAACTCGTGTGTCTGCTGGAGCTGACTCCGTCGACGATGGCCTGGCATTCTCTGCAATTATAAGCGTCCATTGCGAAAAGAACATTACTTTCCAAGCAATAACGACGTGAATCTTGCCCGCTCTGCTGGTTACTCACCTTATATTTTATCTTACATGCGCTGTAGAGCTGCGCCTTTTACATTATTTGCATAACTCAGTAAGTTGCGTCAACCATGAAATTTTCACAATTTCTAGATATTCCTTCTTGGTGTTGCATTTTCAATGACGGGCAGTGTATTATGAAGCTTTATTATTTTTCTATAAATTAGATTTAAAGTCAATTGTGACTCTAGTTTAACTCTAGAACAGTTGTAAACATTAATTACTTTTCATTAGGATCAACCAATTTTGAGTTGTGATTATATATAAGTGCATATTAGACCGGTTTCTTAACTTCAGTTAATGTGTTTTTCGTAAATTATATATATAGTGTCTTTTGAATTAAAATTTCACATTAAAGTGGCTATGAACTAAGGAACATTTTTAGAAAATGTTGAAAAAAGTGGCAACATTTTAATAGGGTCAATAAAATAATTAACAGGTAAATTTTTTAATAACATATGAAGAATGTTACCATCAGAAGAAATGGCTTTGTATGCAAGATTGAAGAATATAAGACGAAACATGAAAACATCAGTTTATTGTTAAGGTAAAATTAATGATTTTTCTCAGTCACTGTTTGTGGTAATAAAATAAGTAATTTTGTGTAAATGGAAAGTGTAATGCGCCGGCATCATTTGTTACCATGAACAGATAAGAAGTGCTGTTAGTGATTAAACTAGCTTTCAGAAAATGGTAGAAATAACATTTAAAATGTTTTATAACACATTACAAATATCATTAATTTATTTTTTTTTGGGTTTATGTCGTATCCTTCGTTTAATAATATTGCAAACAGTGCCATTTGTCATTGAATGCAAAATTAAAACATTTTTTACTAGAAATGAAGTTTCATGATCTCTTGTAAATTATTAGCAAGTTTGCTTGATAACACTTTGACCAGTAGTTTTACTCTTTCATGAACATTTTAAAAAGAAGCTTTAATTGGAAAAACTGAATATTAATGAGGTAAAATGTCATTTTTCCTGCACCATGTAATCATTAGACATCTTTGATTTATGATTAGAGCAACAAATGTAGTTGGGTAGTTAACTGTATCGAAAACAATTAGATTTTACTCATACATCAGAAACATCAGAACATGTTTTATTTTCCATTGTTTTTACATTTTCTATTTTCAAAATACAATTTCTGCAATATTGTTTTGTTTGATTTTTTGTTATTTGAATCTTAGTTATGAAAGAGCAATCAAAGAAAATAAAGAGTAATCTATTACAAATAGAGCACTAAAGTGTAAAATTTTTATTTTAATTGAATACATTTTTTTATATAAAGTTCTTTCATATTTTTATTCAAAATATTTTTATAGAATATGTTTAATTACTGGAGCACAAACACACACAATGCAGAAAAAGTGACAAATTTTATAATTTTAGACAACTGTCTTTTCTTGGTATTTCTTTATGTAACACTTTAGTATCAGTGTATAAGTAACATTTAGGAATATGTACTATAGAGATGGGTTAAGACATTTATTTTGGGGATGGGATAGAAACCACACACACTCCTTTAATGAAACCTGTTCTTTTCCTGACTCACTAGTTCCCTCTTTAGTTTATTTTTTATTTTTTCAAAACAATGGTGTGCTTTTGGGGAGCTAACCTTTCGCACAACAAGGCCTGAAAATCATATTAATTTGTCGTTACCTAGCGGGCACCTGTGAACCAAGTCATGGAGGCGAGTAGCATTACCCACACCATACCACCACAAACCCGTTTATAGGGTAAGCCATATTCATACATCATCTCAGAAGAAAGGACAGAGAAACACAGAGATAAAATAACATCCATGCCCGAATTGGGATTCGAACCCGGAACCCACTGCTCAGGAATCTGCTACATTGTTAAAGATTCGGTTTTTAGAAATAGTTCGCGAACGGATCCCCATATCTAATATATACTATGGTAATATTCATAAATCTTATTAAAATTTAGACTCTCTAATTCAACAGGCTTATTGTGAATATTATGGAGTTTTATTAATTTTTAAAAAAATTAGATTATACACATAAGTATGATTTGCACAACAACACTACTAAATTTTAATATTTTAATACAAAAGTACTACTTAAATTATTTGTAGTTTTAACAATGAACTAAAATGTTCGCTTTATCTAATTATTTTTTTTACAATCCTTTTCTAAATTATCTCCATATTATCTGAATATTCTCATTTTTGAGAATCTATTTCCCAATTACTAAGACAATTTCTTAACTTAATAATGGTAACTTAATAATTTTTACTGAATGATGAATGAATAATATTAACAACCATAAGGGAAAATATATTTGAAAGTACAAATCTCAATTCTCAGAGACATTGAAAACCATTGTTTGACACACTAATCCTGTTATTGCTTATAATTTCAAATATTTGCTGTGATAATGTTGGATAGGGGTGGTTAAATTACATTAACCATTTGTTGTGGGTTCAGCTCGGCCCAATAGGAGGACCGCGCTTTCCCACGTGGCAGATTCCGGGTTCAATCCCAAATACTATTGAACAATGAGAAATGGATGTTGCCTTTTGCTTTTAACATGCACGTCCGTCATGATTGTTCTTAGTTCTCTTTTTCGCTAAAATGAATATACAGCTATCTTTGAAAATTTCTCTCGGATGTGATGGACATTAAACTGCTTTATAACAGTCTTAAAAAGCTAGCCTATTTGCTATATGGTGTCAAAACTTATAATTTTCCACTGTGAGTTCACATTGTTTCAATGGTTGAACCGCATTCTTGGACATGGACTGTTCCTGGATTGATCCCATTGTTGAACATCCATTGTTATCATTGTTGAACATCGAGGAATATATGCTACCTTTCTGTGTGTTTATTCTGGTTGGTGTGAATTTTCTAGGTTTTATACTTTGAAATTCAAGATTACGCTCAATTTGCAAAGTTTTCTCGGAGAAGAAAGACGTCTTACAACAGGCTTTAACACACAAAACATACCATATATTGTACTAATTATACCAAAATACTGAGAGTATTCAACAGAGCTAAATTAAGACGAGGATAACCTAAAAGGTTAAATATTTGCACGAATGTCCGAAGATTTATAAATTTTGAACCTATGAAAATGTTTGTCTCGTCTGTTATCACGGGCTAAGTACAATCTAATGGTCACGGGTGGCCTTATAGTCTATTGAAAGTAACACATTTATTCATCAGAGCAGATTTTCTTAACGAGTTTCAAAATTGCAACTTGAGCTTTTTCTGACATATATATCATGCTGTTTTATGAAAAGATTATGCTGAAAATGCTTATTTCATCAAATGAAAGGCTACACTTGAACTAAGTAATACATTTTGTACAAAATTTTGTTGATTATAATAAATAATTAAATATTTTATGCTGTTTACTCAAAGCTTCTATAGGCATAAGTATATCATTTTACCAGGCTTTTTTTTGGGATATTATTTTCAAATTACTTACGTATACTTGATTAAAAAATTATTTCTACTTTCTGTAAACAATTTTTGCTTTCAACTTAGTGATTCACTTTTGCTTGCAAACTTTCTTATGTAGGATCAATAAATTTGAAAAATTTCTATTAATTAGGAGATGGTTTGATCCATTTAATAAGTTTCGGTAGACAGAATAAGTAGCTAAATTGATTTGGTCAGTTTTATTTAGTTGTAAATAAAAAAGCTGTCGTATATTAATTTATACATTTTACTGATACTTTTTATAAAATATTATTAAATTTTAAATTAAAACATTTATGCAAAATTTGACACTTACCACTGGTTGTTAATTAACGTAAACAACCTTTGAAACATTTTTTAAAACAAAAAGTAAAGTAATTTTGACAGTAAATCCTAAGGCCTGCTGATTTTTCTATTAAAAGGAAGTATTTATTTACAACTGAATTTTTACAGTTAACGAAATGCAAAAGACAAAATTTAATGAAATTATTTACATCAAAAAGACACATTATAACTGTAATTTTTCTTTTTTTTGTTAAACCTGTCATTAATGGGAAAAGAGGGAAATGATTCTATATTTTTATGTAAAAGATATATATTTTTCATTTTGGTGACTTTAAAGTGATTTGTTGCTACAAATACCCCATTTTTTAAGAATCTAGCGCGTTAACTAAGAACCAAATAAAATTGTGAACCCAAATATGACCAAAGGATGCTTGAAATGTGTTTGTCTAAGTTAAAAAATATTTAATTATGAGTTTATAAATTTTAAATATCTTTTATTACTGCACCGAAATTTAGTTACTTATTTCAAAAGCAGTCAATAAAATGTTATTTTAATAGTTAAATTATTTAGAAAAAACTTAATTGTTTTTTAAAACTTATATCTGAATTCAGGTGAACAACTGTATTCATTTATATTATAAATTTAACTGACATAAAAAACATAATTTATGTTTCGTATTTATCTTAAAATTTTAATGAAATCCTATGGGGTTTTTTAAAATCAGTCATCACAAATATTTTTTCTTTTCTTTAAACAGTGAAAAGCCATATAAATGTTGAGTATCTCATTTTTCTCTTCTTTTATTTTCATTTAAAATATCTTTTAAATAAGTAAATTCAACATTTACAATTTCCATAGCTTAAAATAAAAATCATGATATTTCTTATTTCATCTATTCGGATACGTCATGTCTTAATCATTTGTCCTAAAAATACAGTACCATTTTTGGTGAACTTAGGTCAGATATTTCCTTAGTTTAACAATTGTATGCATAGAAAGAAAATACATTAATTCTATAATTTTATATTTAACGGATTATTTGTATATTTTCTCGGTTTTATATAAATTGTAATGCCTCTGATCTTTTTCTCTTGGAAATGGCATCATCCTGGATGTTCTGCATGACATTGTTCTCTAACCTAAGGCTCCTGTAAAGGGGGTAATTAAGGGGGCTCTACGCTAACCGGAGAGAGGGATTTGAGTTTATAATATGTTTATATAGTATTTATTGAATATGTTTATATAGTTGATATATAAAGGTTTGATTTTTTTGAAGTTGTTCATGAACTAATATGTGGCTTAATGTAGCTATAAAAATAATGTATTGTATATTTTATTCATCTTTTATGTTTTAGCATTTATTTTTTAGTTACTTTAATGATGTCGACCCATGAAATAGAGAAAAATAAAAATAATACTTTTTATGAGAGAGATAAATGGAAGAAAAATATTTTTTTAACATTTTGAGAACAAATGTATTCGCCTAATTTGTGGTTCAAAATTTTCCTGTTGGGGGAAAAATGCAACATAAGACGATAATTCCCAAAAGTTCATGAAAAATATAAAACCGAATATCCTCTTAACTGTAATTTAGAAAATGAAAACTGAAAGAAATGAAAACCATCCACACAAAAATCTTTGTTTCGCAGACTAGTAAACAGATCAAAAGCTGTTATTATTGCATCTCTTAAGAGTACATTATACTTCCAGTGCAAAAAAAAAAAAAAAAAAAAAAACCTTTTTGAGAGCGGTAACTAATTAAAGAATCTATAGTTGCTACATCACATTACTTCAAAAATTCAATTATCAAGAAAAATCAGAAATTCACAGAATATTAGCAATGTTTGCGCATATCGGAGAACAATTAAATGATGATTTACAAAAATGTATTTTTGTTTACAGAATGATGAACCAACAGATATCTTTAATGTAGTAAAGATAAATATTTTTATTAAAATGGTTTTCAATGATTGTTCAGCAAAGGAAAGTTTATTTGCCATTAAAATATAGCACACGTGACTGTGAAATCAGCAAATTATTAAAAATCAAATTACACAGAAATTAATTTTCAAAAACTTGTATCGATAACAACAGATGGCGCACCTGACTTGATTGGTTCTGCTGTTGGCTTCATGCTTTGTAAAAACAGCACTGAGTTTCCAAATTTTTTTCACGACCACTGTATCATATACATCAACAGATATGTGCAGAAATCCTGCATAATATGAACATGTAATGAGAGATTGTTCTAAAAATTGTCAATTCTATTCATGCCCGACCACCTCAGTGCCCATTGTTTAAAACACTTAGAGCTTCTTCCAAAGATTAAGCAGTTTTAGAATTTATAAGCAAAAATTATGAAGAACTTAATGATCATAGCTGGTTATGTGATTTTGCCTTTCTTACAGACATAACAACTAAAATAAATATACTTAAACTTCTGGAAAAAAGAAAAACCATTATTGAATTACAAGAAAGTATCAAAAAGCATTTAAATAAAAATTAAATTTGTGGATGGCCTAAATAACGAAATTAAAATTTTGTGATTTTACAAATTCGGGCAATACTAAGTTAAGAATATATGAGAAAAATTAAACAAATATATATTTTGAAACTCTCACTTAATTCAAAAATAATTTTGAAATTAGAGTTTTTGATTTTCATAAAATTGAGGCAATTGATTCATTTATTTATAAATTCATTTGTTAACACTAATATCCTTTAACTATTCCTACCGATTTCAAGTGTGATAAATAAAAGTTATCAGTTTAGAGATGGAATTAATAGATTTTCAATCTGATTTGTGTTACAGGAAACAATTATATTTCAGATTTTTGGAATTTTGTAGATGAGAAAAAAAAATCTATTCTTAAAAAAAACTTCTCAAAATTTACCTCTAATCCTCTAATAAATTACTATGATGTAGTTTTTAGTTAAATGTATTTGAAGAAAATGAAGTAATGAAGAAGAGGCTTCATATTAAAATTATCCTAATTATATTTAATGTTTTCAATTATTACTTTTTAAATGATTAGAGAAACTGAATGATTTAAAAATGGTTTCAACATATTATTTCCTTACTAATATTTCTTATAAATACCTTAAATATTTTAAGGAAATATCTCAGAAAATTAGACAGGATTAAAATATTTTTAAAAGTATATTTTATTTCGCGTTTTTAAGTATTAAAAACTTTTTGATACAAGCATAGAAAAAAATGGAATATCTAATATCATCAGGAATTTGGAAAAGATAATTGAATGATATCATTGGAATTAGTGGTTGACATTGTAAACAGTGTTTTTATGTAACGAAGCGATAGAAATCCATGTTTCTTACAACTCCTCTCCGGTTTCTTAATTGGAGAAAGAATGTGGAATTTGTGGTTTGTTTGTGGAAAAATTAATTGGTTAACTGTATCAATTACTTGTTTCTGTTTTGATTTTTTTTTTAGTTGAAAGGAGAAAATTATAGTTCCGAAATACTTCTGACTAAAGCTTGTCTTTAGTGGTAAATAAATAAAGGAATCGAATATGAAAAAAATTTACATTTTGTGGATGATTGAGCAAGGAAAGGCACAACATTTATTGTACTAAAATATATAGATTTTGATAAGTTCGACAAAGCAGAAAAACAAGGAAATCTAGAATCATCACCCATACATTTAATAAGAAATTTTTTTTAATCAGAAGTTTTTAAATATTATGGAAATACTCTTTGCACATTGTTTTGTCATCATTTTACAACAGGCGGCTCTGTAAGGCATTTTTTTAAACAATCATTGCGTAAATTTCCTTCCGGGAAAACATTTTCAGAGGCAGTGTGCTGCATTTACGTGTTGCAAGGGGTGAAATTTGGAACACTTACAAGCTCTCATCTTGACATATCTTTTTACAGAAACGTAACATCTGTCACCTGTTGTTTTACACTGATTGGGATCGTACCCAGGACCTTAATATCAAAAAAGTGCTATCCTATCATTAGGCCATAGTGAGCGTTTTGCAATAAGATTATTCTGAAGACTATATTTATAATAGTATTAGCAAATAAAATATTAACTGAATATCACTATGTGGGATCTTATTGTTCTTGCATGTGTTCCGGGCGCACTGAATTACATTGTTTTGCTTAGCGAGGTTATTCTAAGAAATCTTTTAATTTCTTAAAACTCTTTTATCTGCCGTAAAATATAAGCATGTCTTAAAAATTCGAGTTTCAGGTACTAGAACCAAGTTGTTAATCTTATTACCCAGATGATGATTAAATCATAGTCACTCCAGAATCCCGCACGAAAAATGTGCGGGGTATCGAACGATGAAGAGATTAAGACATCAAGAGTATTGCCTAGCTCAGGTTTCGAAACTCCATTAAGGCAGATACTTCTCAACATAGGTAGCGGCATCTGGATTGGTGTCGATCTTTAACAAGCTGGGAATCATTGTGGCCAAGAAATTGGACAACGTTCTTCAGAATGAAAGTTTCCGGGTTTAATGCCTACCTCTTTTGAGCAACGACAAATGAATGTTGCGCTTCGGTTTTCTGCATGCAAGTTTCCTTAGACGGGGTGCTTGGGATTTTTACGGGTTTCCTACCTTGCAACACGTAAGTACAGATCACTATCGATGAAAAACTCTCCCGGAAAGCAATTTGCAAAGTGGATATTAAAATGACTTTCAACAGCCTTAGGTTGTCAAAGCTGGATAAAGTCTGGGCTAACCATGGAAAGGTGGTAAGGACGCACTTATCGGGGCACAATATTTCACATTCAATCCCAGTTATAGTTGAACTGTGGAAGATGGATGTTATTTTTTTGCTTTCTGTGCCGACACATCTGTCGATGTGGGTGCTGGGAAGTGTTCTGCAATACCATCCTTTCGACACACGAATATGGCTTCCTATATATGGAAATTCTCACCCAGAAAGCAAAAATAGGCAGATGTTAAAAATCTTACAACAGCATTTAGCTGTTATCCTGTCCACTACGTAGTATATTAAACAGAACAGTCTGTATGGTTCCTCTTGGCTTACTGGTAAATTACACTCATCGAAATCGATGGTCTCTAGTTCGACCCCAGCTATTGTTGAAAAACTGAGGATGAAAGTTACGCTTCTACTTTCTGCATGCATGTCTGTTGATGTGAGTGCTCGGGAATTTTCCACCTTTTCTTCCTAGCAACAAGTGAATATGCCTGATTGTCCATAAAAATTCATTCCTTTGGGCAACACTCAGTGAATATTTAAGACTTTTAAAAGAGTTTCCGATTATTAAGCTATCTAATATGTGGTTTCAAAAGTGTGACTACGCTTGATTGTAGTACAAGGATTTATTTTTCAAAGACCTCTTCAGTGAGAATTCTGCTTTTATTTCACTGCTGATGATCATCGTATCCTCTAATATAGGTGTCTGATCTAACATTTTTTTAACGGATACATACTGATATAATATTTAATAGAATAATCCTTAAAGCAACTTGCTGATGCAACATTTTTAATCAGGTAATCTGACAGTGCTCTTGTGTAATTTAATGAGGTATGCTGCAGCCAGTGATACTATCTATGTTATTAAACCATTCACTGTCCATTTATCAGCAAGATAATGCTCGGTCACATACTGTAAGAGAATAGATTATTCTCTGACGTATAAAATAGTTCTATCAAATTCACTGTAAGTATTATTGTAATTCAGAAAGTGAAGAATTATACTTTATGATAATATGTTACCGTTTAAATCAGTAGAGATTTTGTTTTATAATATTTAGTTAAACATTCCTAACCAATTTGCTTAATAACTTGAAATTTTTTTGCAGTTCACAATATGTGATTTTTCATCTTCTTGATGCGTCACACATTGAATGGAATAAATCAAATTTCAATAAACTGTTTGAATGTAAACCAATGTTTAAAAAAATTTCTATTCAGGTCATAACCATTTTAAATACAAAGTATTCAAGAATATTTTAACTTTAATATTGAAATTTAAAAACTTTATATAGTAAAAAATAAATATCACAACAAAGCCTCACCATCATAAAACAATATAAAACATCATTTTTGCCAATATAAAAAGTATACCGATACTGCTTATTATTTATAATATGAGATTTATATATCTTACTTATTTTATTAAGGAGAAAAATATAAAGATATTATTCTTGAGAAACACTTGTGAGAAGAATGTAAATTCTCCCTTTCGTGGACTTAAAGTTGGAACGATATAAAAATATCTGTTTATGTTTGTAAATATGGCAAAAATATGTAAATTAATATAAAAATGAATGAATTTTTTTCTCGAAAAATATTCATTTTGATTTATAGATAATTCAGAATTTCTGAGTTTTCTTTATCAATTTTATTTTTAGTGAATAGGAATGTTAAATAAATACTTATTTATATGCATCTTACTAAAATGATAAGTAATATGTCACTATTGCATGTTTCTAAATATCAATTGTGTGCATTTGATGCACATTTACTCTACACATATATTCCCAGAGATGAGTAGTAATTTTTCTTTCATCTCTTCTGAAAATTTATAAATAATATTCCTTATTTAATTTTTATTTTGTACTATTTTTTATGAGCAAATGACACTAACTAGTCTGGTTGAAAAATGTCATTCTTTGTGATGTGAAAGTAGGAATTTCGATCTCCTGGTTAAGTCAGAAAGGTCAGAGAGAGGAATGTTATCCCAGGTGACAATTCTTTCATCGATAATTCATCGTAGAATAAGGTCAAAATTCACTGTCGTTCTTGGTTATTTTAGAATGTCTCCAAAACTCTTTCCGATGGTAACTTTAACCGCGATACGAATACAGAAGTACCAGAAACTATTTACTAAGGTGTAGACGTTATTGATTTTTTCATGTGCTGGATTATCTGCATCATTTGAAGGTCATTTGTCTGAATAGCATTCATGAATGATTTATTTATGTATAAAGTACTGAGGAAATTCATCAGGGGCCTAGGTGTTAGTGGAAAAATTTCGTACACAATTTTATGATTTTTTTTTTTAAAATTTGAAATATTTTCATTCAAATTATATATTTTTTCTGGGGAACAAATTTTATATATTTTCTTAAACCACATTTCTTGATATGAGTTTTTATTCTTTTTCAAAAGAGCTTCAGTTTTGTGAAAATACTTAATTTCATTTTTCAAATTTGAAATACGCGAAAATTAAATAAATTTTTGGTATGAGTAGGCTTATAAATAAAACCAGTTAAAGTTTTTAATATTTTATTTGGTATTTCATGTATATATTCTGCGAAATAGTATATTTTAAGCAGATGAAGATAAAGAAATACGCGAAAGAGTTTTCAGAATAACGAATGATACATTATAACTGAAATCTAATTTCCCATAAGATTTTTGTGAATTGCTAATTAGAGTATGACTACATGAAAATAGAAAAAGGTTATTTTACTTTCATTAAAAATATCAATCTTTGTTTATTGAATGTTTTATTTTATGTATGGAATAAGCACTTTCGTTTCATATTATATCATAAATTATATGTACAGTATGAATTATTTCGTGAAAATGAAATACAAGTAAAATAAGCACATATATAAAAGTCTAAACTAGAATTTTGACTATATTCAAATTCTCTTATATATTTCTCAAACTAATCTATAACTATTAATATTAAAAATTTTGAAAAATATTTATAATTTTAAAATTATTTGAAAATGATTATCTAATTCATATAGCATTGGGATTCATCACTTTAATCACAAAATCTTTAATAACTAAATGACATCAGAGCAAACTATTTCTCCTTTTAAATACATATAATTTAATATTAGTAAGATTTTTAATTTAAACTTAGAGTTTGGACAGTTTTCCTTATTTTTGTTAAAAAATATAATTAGAAAATCTCAAAACTCTTAAAATATTTTATATTATATTAATCACACACACACACACATAATAACAATAACATCTTTAAACTAAATATCAATAGAGTTAAGGCAGGAATTGTAATTGATCTGACTTTTATCATTGCTTTTCTTGACGCTTTTGAGTAAAATCAACTAAAAAAACTAAAAGAGGAAAGATTTAATAGTTTGTAGTTTTAATAAAGTGAAGTTAATGATCATTTAAATCAGATATGTAGTTATTTCTTTTAAATATATAGCTTTCAACTTGACCCTGGAATAAGTGAAAATCAATCATTATGAACTTATTGTAAATTAAACAGTCCCAGCAAACATACAAATGTCGGATACTATAAGGGCCGAAATCGGCTTGCCGATTAGAGTCGCACCGGGGCGATACCGGCAAGCGGTACCACTACCTGTTAAAACATGTCCGCTCCGGGCAAATGTGGGCCGAAAGTATGGCTTGACAGTGAACCGATATCGTCGAAGCCGACATGATCACTTTTCCGATATTCTACCGATGTCATTCCGTAAGTGGACCGAATGCTTTCGATAAGTGGCCCAGCGTCGGCAACCGCTAAATGTCCGTCAGCAATCCACTACTTAGAAAAGGCACTTTTATTTAATTTTATTGCACGATTTTTATAAAAGTGTACATAATATTTTTGCAGGAAATGTAATATTGTTACTCTTATTGTATAGTCCTGAATTTTTCTCAACAATTATTTTTAAATTATTGTCTCAGGCATTATAAATTGAATTTTTAAAATTATTGTTGGTTACTGCATCAATTAATAATGCATCAGTTAATATATATATATATATATATATATATATATATATATATATATATATATATATATATATATATATATATATATATATATATATATATATATATATATTCAACAGAAAAACTCTCAACTTTTTACTTTTATATAAAATAAGAGAAATATTTTTTATTTAAGTCTATTATGAGTGATTATAGTTTTTCGAAGTCTTTATTAATTGTATAAGATTTATTTTAAAAATGAACTTTATATTCTTATGAGAAATGTATTAATAACTCCAATAATTTTGAAATATTGTTAACAAAAATTAAATAATTTAAGACTTCTGAAAAAACTCTGAATTATAATTTTAATGCTCCAAATTACTAAAAAATAAAAAAGTTTTCTTAACATTATTAATTTCATATGTTCAAATACAAATTTTCTTCGTTTTTGCTACTTGAATAAACCAAATGTACTCACAAAATATAACATGTTTTTTCCCTATTTGGATGAGATGGAATTACCTAGTAATGTGTTACTTTTTTTAACAACTTCCATATTTTGCTTCCAAAATTTCATTTGTGTTGATATTTTTGCTATATTGAAAATTATATCAATCAAACATCTAAATTAGAGAACAAAAATTTAATTTCATAAACAAATGAATACAAACATGAGCAAAAAATCTATTGTATAGCAAATGCAGGAACAATGTCTTATGACAACTGATTAACATTTTTATATCTTTTATTGCGCGGCCACCATTTCTATCCGCAGCGTAACACAACCATCTTTTGATTACGTCTTTTACAAAGGCCTCAGAAACTTCTTGGAACTTATGGTTGGTACGAACTGAAACTGAAAATCAAAATTTTTATAAAACCAATTTTTATATACAATGGCTTCCCTAATGACAAAAATAGAGATAAGAATGGAAAAGCTAATTATTATAAACATGTCGAAAAAGAAATACATTATTTGGAATTTATTTATTGTTACTATTTCAAAACACTGTACCTCAAATATAAATCTTCCACTTTATGTATATTCATTTTAATAAACCTTCAAAATTAAGGCCTAAAAAGCCACATCCATTATAAGTATAAAGTAATATCTGAATGCAGATAAAATAATTTTTATTGCATCGATACAGCTGGCATTCAAAATAGATATATTACACTTGGCTTTCCTAACACATACAATTAAATTCAATTTTTTCCTTGTTTAAAATATTTTTCACCGAACTCTTGAATTAGTTTGAATTTAAGTGTAGATCATCCTTAAAATTATAAATTACTCTCATAATTGCCTCACTGTGGTGTAGTGGTAGGCTTTGCAACTTCAAGATCACAGGCTCAATTCTAACCATTGTTGAACAAAAGACGTTAGGTGTGTTTATTCTATGGTCAGTGCGATTTTTCTTTCAACACATGTATACATACGTAGCAGTGAAGGTGAGCCCTAGATTGTACCTTTAGGTTAACGGGTTTAGAATACTCGTCCATCCTCAAAACACTTCATAATTTTGAACCACGGTTAGGTGATAAAGTTGAGATGACATCTCTTCACTTCCACGCCATACCAACGGAAGGACTTAAGACATCATATATTAACGTGGACACATCCCCAACCCACGGATCTCCAACGACCCAGTGAGGGAGTGTACATGGTCACCCTCCCATTCACTGCTCGCAGTAAATGATGCTTCACTTAGGTGATCTTAACGGGAAGCGACGCGAAGCTACTTAGCCACTGGAGCTCAACACATCTGTACAGTTAATCATCAGGGAAATGTCTTTTCAGAAGATAATTTGGTAATTAATGATTAAAGGTGCTCTCAAAAGCTTCTAGGTGCTTGGCTGCCTTAAGCGATGTCGAAAATTTCTCTCAAAAGCATACATTTATTCCTTCATAACATTGCACTTTTATATAACAGGCTGTAACGAATACAATCAAGTAATCATTTTTTATCACATGTTCAAAAATTGGGCAGAATATAAATATTGTTATTTGGACATTTAAATGAATATTTAAAATATTTTTACTCTCAGTATACTACGTAAACATTCAAATATGAAAATAAATACCCGTTATGAATTGTAATATATTGGGGAATGTTTTAAATGGAATTTCCGTATTTCCTCAATTCTTGCTCATGGTTAGAGCCAAATTATGCGCAAATACTTTTTGTAGAATTTTTTTACCGCTTCTTTTCAATCTTTACCACTTAAACAGCTGCACTTTCTTACCTGTAAAAATAAAATTCAGTTTATATATACATATAAATATAATCATATATTCTGTCATAATGCAATTTTTTGTTAACCAGGCAATTAAAAGCCAACACGAATAAAAAAGAATGGCACTTTTATTTGATGTTTCTAAATTTGGTCCTTACAATTACATTTATAGGTATTGGATAGTTTGAATGGATTGATTTTTTTTTTGGCTGATAGAACTCTAGTGCCACATTTTCTATGTAAAAGATAATTAGACCGAGACCTAAAATTTTGATTGGATTATGACTGTTACAGACATCTACTCTTCTGAAGTGCAGTTGAAACCACAAACGGTTAATTTAAAAAGCCCACTGTGTATAACCAGTAAGCATCCTGTTATTGAGAGTTTATAAACTGGAGGCAAAAAAGAATCCAGCATATGTATATTTTTCAGAAATTTGAACAAAATTATTTGTACAATGTACTGGTACGTTAATGAAAAAAATTGAAAAAAATGTCATTGTTATTTAATTAAGATATTATTTTATTTTGAATAACACAATATTTTAAGCTTCATTTTACTTTTACATTTCATAAATTTACATCTGACTAATTAGTAATCAGTATCCATATTTTAATAGTAAAATGATTGAATCAAATATTGAAAGAATATAATAATTTTTATGAGTTATAAAATGAATAAACAAATCAAAGAAAAAATTTGTTAATTTAAAGCTTGCAGTTTTTACTAAAGAGAACATTAATGAGGAAGGAACATACTTGAATAATGCAGAATTCGAGCACTAATCCGTTCCCAGTTATTTTCAAGAGGTTTCATTTTTCTAGATAACCGAGTAGCATGGCCTATTGGTCAGCGGCAAATGAACAAATCTGAATCCGGGGATTTTTTATCTACCCAACTATTTGGGACGACAAAGTATCATCTTCCTCTGGAAAAGATACCACTGCATACGGATGCCTAAATTAAAAATGTTAATTTGTAAACTATTCAATAATAATATTATCTTATATTCAAATTACACAAATAACTATAAAAAGCAGCGAAATCACTGTTTTATAGCTTGCAAAATCTTTTTAATATTAACAAATTATTTGTTGTTGTTGTTGTCGTGTGCCAGCCAGGCTGGCAATATGGGGTGCGCTGCTCCACTTTTCCAACTGAACCATATTTTGGTGTGGAGTCCGACTTCCTCAGTACACACATGCCATAGGTACCCGTTTATAGGGTAGGATACCATTCACTCCACATTCATACAAGGAAAGGACAAAGACAGGATAAATAGAGAGAGAAAGTACATCCATGCCGGAACCGGGTTTCGAACCCAGAACCTCCCTATTCGCAGTCAGACACGCTGACCACTAGACAAGTTGGGCGGCAAACAAATTATTAAATTGAATAATTATTTCAATATTTGAAAATAATCAACGTCAATAAAGTGGTGATGAGTAATATTTACCCCTGATAACAGATATTAAGGACTTTTGAATTATGACAGCAGAATTTCCTTGTTTTGATTATCTATGATTTTTATAATACGCCGCTTTTTTTGGCTAGGACAAATTTCCTGATTCATGTCTAAAAAGTCTTTAGCAGCTAACTTAACTGTATGATATGAGGATATGGACAAGGAAAAGGATTAAAATGAAATACATAATAAATAATTGGAATTGACGAATGATAAAACAATATCGAAAATAAAACGCAACACACACAAACATATATATATATATATATATATATATATATATATATATATATATATATATATATATATATATATATATATATATATATATATATATATATATATATATATATATATATATATATATATATATATATATATATATATATATATATTTATATATATATATATATATATATATATATATATATTATATATATATATATTATATATATATATATATATATATATATATATATATATATATATATATATATATATATATATATATATATATATATATATATATATATATATATATATATATATATATATATATATATATATATATATATATATATATATATATATATATATATATATATATATATATATATATATATATATATATATATATATATATATATATATATATATATATATATATATATCAAACAAATTTTTGTTTAATAAGAACAAATGTGTGTCTCTTTTGCTATATTCATACAAGTCAATATAGCTGAAAAATGCCATATTTCTCTTTACGTATGTCAGCTCCCTACACCATACTTAATGATAATTGATAAAAATAATTAATAAATATATTTTGATAATTTTTGCCTGAAATCTGTTAAAAAGTTTACTCTATTTCTGCGGTTTTAATATGACTTAATATTATTTACACTAGGGTCTCATAACTTTATATATTATTAATCATTTTAATAATTATAATTTTTTAAGATTTGATTATAAATAATTCTTTCAGTTTTAAAATAAATTTCATGAAATCTATTAGGTAATAAAATTACTGTAAACGAAAAATATGCCAAAAATATCCTAGATGTTATAGAAAAATGATATAGTATTAATTTTTTTTTGAGATTATTTTCTTAAAAATAATAACTGATGGCAAGCATGAGATGCGATATTTTTCTGTATATAATTGTCAGGAAATATTTCAAAACATAGTTTTCCGAGCCAAAAATTAAAATTATGGGAAAGCTGAAAAATAATACAAATACTTTTAAATAAGAAGGAAGATAAAGAAATCCCAATGAGTATTTTCTTTTGTTTTTGCTTCAGAAAATGTGTCTACTTGTTAAACAAAATATATAAATTACAACACAAATTTTTAAAATAGCAAAAAATAAAATACAGAGAAATTACGTGATTTTTTTCACTTTTTCTAAAACTAACCTAAGAAAAAATGATCACCATGAGGATGATACTTAATTGTTACCCTTTTTTTAATTATGTTAATTTATTTCATCATTTAATATAACCTACAATTATTTCAAAAATAAAGTAAGAAATTTTAAGCATTTATGTGTAAATCATAAATTTTTTAACGTTATATTTAAAACTTCAAATATTCTTCTAGAAAATTCGATACTTAGTTAAATCGTATAAATTGTTTAGAGCTGTATTAATTTACTGAACACCTTTAAATTACAATAGAATAGAATAATTAAACTTTTTATTTAAAGAGCGAATGAAATGGATACTTCATTATAATAGGAAATTAAATTACAAATTATATTGAAAAACATGAGGAATTGGTAATTCTTATATGCTACTTGAAATATTATGCAAAAGAGGATTACGAAAAACTAAAAATATTTGTTTTCAATGAAAAAAAGTAACTAAATTTAATTTTCATATTAATATCTTTCAATAAATTTTTATATAAAAATAAGAATATATTTCTCAAAAATTAAAAAAAGTATACTCACATATTTTAAATATAATAATGATAGTGTATAGTGCCGAAATGTTCAAATAGAAATCCGGAAGAACAATATACAGATTTCTAAATCGCAAATAATTCTAAAAATGAATTATAATCGTTTGGTTAGTTACTATTATATTCAGTATTGCCAGATGAACACAAAATGTTATAATTTTTTTATCCAATTATAAACAACTCAGAAAATTATTAAAATTGTATATATTAATTTTTAAGCTGAATTTGAAAACGATATTTTATTGAATATCTTTTTTTCTCCTAATACATTGTTATTTTTCATTTTACATTAATTAGAAAATGAGAATGGTTATTAAAATTATCGTTTGATTTAAGAGAAAAGGCTTATATTTAATTCTGAACTCACAGCAATTATATTTTATTGCCTTCATTTTAATTAGTTATCAGTTTTTTGAAATAAAAGTAAAGATTTATGCTACTAACGTAAAGTAATCATGTTTTCCATATGCTTGCGGTGGCCATGTCATGCATTACCGCAACTAACCGACAATGCGTACCAACCTAGAGACTAGGAAAAACTAAATTTAGTTTAACTTACTTATTTGTAAATTACTTAACAGACTTGACTGGAAACTGTAATTGTAACTGCATTGTCACAATATATATAACCTTCTTATAACACATGAACTGGTGTTCCTATAGCACGCCTTCCAGCATCTACTTCTTAATAAAGATTGTTCAATTTTATAGAGTAATATTTATTCATTTTGACAATGTACAGTAATACGTTTATAGATTATGATTTATGTTTTATGGAATTAATTAATCAAAATAATAAAAGAAAATGTTGCTGTTTTTGTATAGTATTTTGTATAAAATGGAATTCTCTCTATTCAGCAAAGATATAAATTAATCAGAATTATTATTTTCAGAAACGAAAAGGTTTTTAATATTACCATCACATATATGATGGTGAATGTGACTGTTAAAATATCATTCAGTCGATCTCATTTTTCATGTAAATATTCCCTTTACATATTAAAGCTTTAGAATTTGAAGTTGGCAAACGTATTTTTCAAAAGAAAATGATTATTTAAGAAGTTATTTATTGGTAGCATATTACTGATATTATGAAATATCTAGATTGATATGTGCATTTCCATTCAAATCTGAAAATAGCACAATAATATTTAAAATTTCGTTTACATGCTCTTGTTGTTTAATATTTATATTGTTTCATCTGTTATTTAGAAAGTGTTTCATAAATATAATGGTTTGTTAAGAAATAACTTTTCCACAGAAACAATTTGTTGAATTACAAAAGGTAATGTTTGGCTCTCATGTAACTGTTCTTCACTTTAATAAAGCTGGAAAACGTTTAATGATTTTATTAAGTAAATAAAAAATGATACTTTTCACAAGTGAAGATTCTTGGATTTAACTTTTATACACTACATTTATGGCTACCTATTGCTCCTTTTGAAACGTCCTTAAAGGCAGCCAGTCGCGTTGCAATTTTGAACACGAATAATTGATAATGTCGACGCTTGAAGAGCAATTCTCCATACCACACCACAAAAGTGAAAAAACAATGAAATTGCACTTATATTGAAAGACACAGTCTCCGTTAATAAAGCCAATGAATGTTCGGTCGGGTCAAGTATTGAGCACATTACCTGTTGGTCACGAGAATGGTGTCTTTCCCAAAAAGCCACCGCGGATAATGATTCTCTATTATGAGCATATAAGCTTCTTAATATAACCTTTGCAACTGTCACTAAAATGACATACACGTTCTTTAAAAGATACAAAGGTTTCATAATAAAAATAAAGGGTATTTAATGTATCAGTTTAGTGAATTGAAATCAAATTTATTAAAAATATTTATTTTTATTCCAAGCAAACACTTTTAAAAAGTTTTATTATAACGTAATTAAAATATTAATATACTTACAGAGAGAACTTATTTATTTTTATTATTTTTATTATTAAACTACTTTATGTAAACGGCTTGAAAGTTTAAAATAACTAATTAGCTTTCAAGGAAAAAATCTTAAACGTAATACAGGAAAAAACAAGTGCACCTTCTCTATCCAATTTTGGATAATTAAACATCATTTTATTGCGATTCAGATATAGACCATTTTAGAATTATCAGCACCCAGAGATATTTTCAAGTTATTTAATTAATGCTGTGTTTTAAATAGAGGGATTTTCTGAAAAGTTATCAATTTTAATAAAAATTAAAAATTATTATACTTGATTTTAAATTATATATGATTTTTTGTGAGCTCTGAATTTTTACCACTGTAGCTTTTCTGAAAATGATGATCATGAATTTAGAGAAAATTTAACGGTGCCAAGGTCTTTAATAATTTTTCAACAGGACCGATATCACATATTATATTTGGCCCAGGATCGGAATGCCTGTATCAGACCTGTATCGGCAGACGACATTCACAATTTGCAGTATAAGGACCGATACTTGTTTCCGACACTATTAAAGAACACATTTTTAATGTCGCTTGCCGATACGGAAC
This sequence comes from Latrodectus hesperus, assembly GCA_037975125.1. Lineage (NCBI taxonomy): Eukaryota > Metazoa > Arthropoda > Arachnida > Araneae > Theridiidae > Latrodectus > Latrodectus hesperus. Next base: position 25,603,411 of record CM075859.1, read on the forward strand.
CGATATCGTTACGAAATCTTCATACCAATGCCGACTCTTATCCGACACTGCCGATATCTGCCCGTCAGGATGGCGATAGGCTTGTGTTTGCTGGGGTATAACTTTTTACTTGCAATAAGTTTAAAATTTTGGAGCAAAATGTTTTTTGCACTATACACATACAGCAGGTAATTGCGTGTAACAATATATACATTTACATACATAAGGTGTGTGTATCTATCTGTCTATCTACGGACCACTATGTATAAAAAATTCACCGAGAAGAGAGGCGATTACGTGATGGACAATAAATTTCTTCACAACGATCATAGGCAATTAGGCAGTTCACTACTGGGTATCAAAAGCGTAAATATATTTATTTACAAAATCTTTTCTCTTTGTAAAAAATACAGGAAATTCCTATAAAAATTAGAGCAAACTTTATTAAATATTTGCATTTATAGTTTAAATATTTTTATATTTAATTTTAACTAATAAGCAGTCTTTTCTGATTATTAAAATTAATGTTTGTGTTTGTTAAAACAATAATTTATTTCTTTTCTAAATAACCACTTTTTCCAGTTTAATTTACTACTTCTCTTTTCTAAATGTTTTCTAATTTTGAAATTAATTTAAATAAAATGCTTTTTAATTTTAAAATAGCGGCTTATTTTTGTTAAAATGATGTTTTTTCGTTAAAGTGTAAAATTATTTTACACTCCATGATTTTCATGGAATAATCAGCACTTTTTTATGCTCTGTTTCTTCCAATGATATTTTACTATCTGTTACTTCATTCAGACAATATGAAAAGCATTACATTTGTATTTATAATGGGCTCCTTAAAAAAATAAGAGTTACTCAACTGTTTGTTTTGATGACTTAAAAAGTTCAGAGCCATGTTTTTATCATTTAATTCAATAAAGCAATCAAATTAACAAGAATTTTTTTATTTGTTATTAATTTATTCATTATGAGATATAAGTTTTTCTTATGTGCTTATTATGTTTTTCTCGTCTTTTGGGTTCGAAAAATTTGTTAACTTGAAAAATGTTTTTGCGTACAAATTATATTTGTAGTTAGGTTCTTTATGGGTGATTTGCTTAATATTTTTTATACATCTTTTACAACAAAATGTGTATTGACAAAATCAAATTAAGCTGTCTTAAAATATTTAATTTTGATATAAATAAAATTTATTGTGTAAGTTTATTATTGTTATAATCATGAGAGTTTGTTTTAATTTATAATTTTTTAGATAGTTCGACAAAATAAATGGTTATATTTGTGAAAAACTATATATATATATTATATATATATATATATATATATATATATATATATATATATATATATATATATATATATATATATATATATATATATATATATATATATATATATATATATATATATATATATATATATATATATATATATATATATTAGGTCTACCAGAAAGTTTTGTTTTAGAATGAAACAAGGGAATAAATTTTTTCATACTTTGGATAAACTTTATTGAATAATATAATTGCCATCATTATTTATGACTTCTTGCCAGCGTGAGGGCGATTTGAAAATCTCATTTTTAAAAAATGTCTTATCTCTAGAAGCCAAAAATTGAACCAGTCTGATATTTTCTTCGTTCTTGAATTGTTTGTCCTGTAAGAAATTTTGTAAGGACAAAAACAAGTGATAATCAGATGGTGCAAGGTCCAGGGAGTATGGTGGATGCGACAGAATTTCCCAGCATAGCTCTGCGACTTTCTGACGAGTCCCCAAAGCAGCATGTGGCCTGGCATTGTCATGAAGCAGTATGATGTCCTTCCTATTGAGCATCGCCGGCCTCTTTTCCTGGAGTGCTGTTTTTAATTTATCCAATTACTGACAGTACCTCTCCGAATTTAGCCTTTCGTTTGGTTTCAACAGCTCAAAATGTATTGGTCCTCGAATGTCCCACAATATACACAACATTCTCTTGTTCTGGCTCAACTTCGGTTTAGAGGTAGAGGGGGCAGCTTTTCCGGGTTCACAATATGCCCTTTTTCTTATGATTTTTTCATAGGTAGTCCGCTTTTCATCCCCAGTTATGATCCGCTCCAAGAAGGGTTCGATTTTGTTGCGTGCAAGCAGAGATGTGCATATGATGATTCGATCATTCAAATTCTTCTCACTGAACTTGTGTGGCACCCATCTCGAACACTTCCACACAAACTCTAGTTTCCGAATATGGTCGGAAATGGTTTGTTGAGCTGAATACTTGTTGAAACTGACTGTAACCGGAGCGGACAGAACTTTCCGGTAGACCTAATAGACCTAACATATATATAGTCCTTCGAAATAAAATACAGAGGCTAGTTAAATTTATTTAAATGATACAGTTCTTTTTGCTTTTTTTAAAAGAGAAATCATAACTTCTTATAAATATAGAAAATAATAACTAAAGATATAACATTATTAAATGCTTTTTCATAATTTTTATTGAAATTTAAAACATGAACAGTATTAAAATTTTCATTTATTTAAATTATATGTATATGATAGGGGAAATATATAGTCTATTTGTTTGGCAGGTCTGTCAGATGTGTTCCGCTCACGCAGTTCGTAATCGCCAACGGTTAGCCTGGAGCAGAGAACATGCGATGTGGAGACGGTCAAAGTGGGCTTGCGTGATGTTTTCTGAGGATTGAAGTTTAGATTGCAGTCCGATTCAGGTCGGACGTTCATATACAGGAAGCCAAACTCCAAGTATCATCAAGAGAACATCATTGAACACTTACATTACGATGGTGCAGGTGTTTTCGTTTACGGAGGCATTATACTATGCTACAAAATACACGGTAAAAAAAAATAAAAAAATAAAACAGTAAAAATCACTGTTATTTAAATAGCTGTCATAGGAACACTAATGATTACAGTAAATTTTACTGTAAAATTCAGCCCCAGAAAATCGTTTGCTATTGGGCATGCGCATTGAATTGGCGGGATAAAAGTTTCTTCTGTTCCGGTGACAAATGAATCAAATTAACTTTGCCATTTGCCCTTGTTTTCGCTTTGTGAAGTTGGTGATATTTTGAGAATAGTTGTTCCTTTAGTTGAATTTCTATTGAAATTTAATCACCAAATATAAGGTAACGTATACTTTTCATATTGATTATTATGCAAGTTGTTAGCTAACTTTGATTTATATAAATTCTTATAAATTTGACTAAACATTTCAAAAAATTCTAAGCAGAATTTACAAATGATCACATTCACTGGTATTAATTCAGTGTCAATATTTTTTACTTACTTTTTATTAATATTTAAAACATTTTATAATAGTTTGGTAACATAACTTATTAGTATTTTAATTATCAAATTTTTGTAGAAATTAGAATTGTATTTAAGTGCTTCCATTGTTATAAAATGGCTTAGCTATATTTCTATCGAAATTAAAATTGAATAATCATCTATTGTTATGTTCTTTAAGATATATATTATTAAATATATTAACGGAATTTCTATTTTATTTCGTTGCTGAAAATACCTGATTTTTCTTTCATTGTAAAATGATATAATTTATTGTATATTAACTAAATATAGCATATTTTTTATACTTTTTAATAATTTTTTAATTAGAATTTTGTTAAATAATGTTTATTTTTTATACAGATCATTAAATTGCATCCTAATTATGATCAGTAATTCAATTCCATTTTGTATCATGCTTTAAATAATCATTTTTTAGGCATAAATGTTTGTAAATTCTTACAATAAAATAATATTACAAATAATGATATTTATTAGAATATATGGTCTTGTGTTTAGAATTTGCATGAAATAAAAAAATGCATTTCAATGAAAAATGTAAAGTTTTTTAAAATCATCAATTTATGACAAATATATAAGAAGTATTCCTTTTTAAATACATATTAGGAAGTATTATTCAAATTAAGGTCATTTTTTATTTATAAAATGTAAAGTTTATTATTTTATAACCAAGATTAAATTTTTTAATTTATACTAATAATTAGAACATTAATTAAAAGCCTGTTTGGGAAATTTTGTTAGTAGTTTGATATTTATAAAACAAAATTTCAGGCAACTCATTTTTTTTTGTAAAAAAATTACTTTATTACTGCAGATTTTACTTTATTTTATTAAGAAATTGCAAAATTTGTAGTGCTATTTATGGTTTATTTACATGTTAGTGAAGGTGTCTGAAATTCATAAAAAGAAAAGCTAATTTAAAATTATAGTTAAGAAACAAAAACATGAGTGAAAACTTTGTAATTTGTTCTTGCTAAACATATTTAAAATATATTGTGCTCAAGATTTTTCTAATACTACTGCGCACATTAAATACTACCTTCCAATATAGTCACACTTTTTTAAAAAAAATTTAAATATATCTATGTTTTGGAAAATCAAGAATTTATGAAGAAAGTGTTTGATTTGTAAAGGAAGTATTAAAAATAGAATAATCACAAATAACTTTTAGTAGTAAGACTATTCAGAGAAAAGCCTCTTCATATCAACTTCAGCCATATTTGAAAGCTGGAATAGGTATCGAGAGAGAGAGAGACAGAGAGAGCTTTTGTAAGCACGTGTGTATTTTTAAAAGTTTTCTATTTTTCCTTCATTGTGTGTGTAATGTCCGACAAGAAGCCACAATGCAGTGTGTTTTTTTATGTTATAATTGAAGAGGTTGTGAAATTAATATGAGACTTTTTTCCATTTCAAAGGAAAGATATAAACACACCTAGTGATATTTCCACATTAAAAAAAAGATGGCCTTGCTTATTTTTAAAGCAAAGCATTTTGGACCATTTTAACTGTTGTAGATTTAAATGAAAGACTTAAGTTTGCACATCAGCTAACAAAATTAAAAGAATTGTTAATTTCTTAAAAACTTCTCCTCCTGGATGTTGTAAAATACAATCTTCAACCATAAAGGAATTGGATGGAAAAGAGGATGTTGGAGCGTGTATTGTTCTTCTATCTGCATATTTTGGAGAAGACTTGAAAAAATGTTTAGAAGTGTTGTAGCTAAGTATTCAAATCTTTATTTAAAAAAATTACTGCTTAGTAAATTATAAATAAGAAATTTAGAAATGAATATAAAAATTAATCATAAATAAATTAATCAGTAATTTGTTTATTGTTTCTAGATTTCCGCATCTTCTCAGGATGCAGTAGATATTATAGACTTACCTTGCACACCATGTGTATTAATTTGTGGTATGTATTATTTATATATTTGATAAGGTTTGAAATATTTTAACTCAAAAAAAAAAATTGTTGTTACATTTATTGACCTCTTCAAATATTGTTTACTCTGCTAACATTCTATAAAAAATAAATCATATGAATATATAAAATTCTAAGAAAATCTAAATAAATTGTTTTAGTTAAATATATCTTTTTTGATACAACTTCAATTGTACTCTCCTCTATTTATCTCTAAGTACGTATATAATGCCGTAAATATGCAGACTTAATGAACAGCAAATGTTTTTTATATTTCCTAATTTTGCACTATTTCATGTAATTTCTTATTGAAATGAAAGTTTTAGAGTTTCATTTCGCCAGTACAATATGCTGTAAATTTCACAGCATATTCGTAAAACTTTTACCGTTCTTTTTACTGTAAATTTTACAGCACTTATCACTGTATTTTTACAGCCCTCTTCACTGTAATTTTTACAGCACTTTTCACTGTAATTTTTAGAGCCCTTTTCACTGTAATTTTTACAGCCCTTTTCACTGTAATTTTTACAGCATTTTTCACTGTAATTTTTACAGCCCTTTTTAATGTAATTTTTACAGCACTTGTTATTTTTATTTTTACAGCACATTTTACTATGCATTTTGTTGCATATTCTACAAAAACTATTGCAATAGCTATTTACAGCTATCATCATGTTTTGTAAAGATAACAATGGAGTATAAATCAATTTTGAATACACAATAGGTAATTTTCTAATTATGGGCCAACTATTATTAAGCAATTTTTTTTATATAATATACAAAGCACAAAAACATAAATAATGTTATATTGAAGAAGATGTCATTTTTCAGAACATTTTGTGATCAATAATTTAACTTTCACTATACTTTTTTATTTCATATTGTTTTTAAAAATTTAAGAAATAACAGTTATATTGAATAAGATAGAAAGCTAAGCATAAAACTGATTTTTGATATATCCGTGATTCTGCAGATTTAGGATAAAAAGAAACCTTATAAAACATTCCATTTTACTAAAAATACAAAAGGGGAACTAGTTAATAATATAGTATTTTAATCATACTGTAAAGACAATAAAAGTTTTCTTTTTGATATTGTTTCAAGTAATTGATTTTTTCTATTATAAGAAAAGCAAATAAAGATTCTGAGGAAAAAAAGCAATATAGTTGACAATACACAAATAATTGTAAAGAATTTTTTTATTTACATTTTCTTAATTATAGCCATTTAAAGTTAGATAAATTATTTAAAAGTGACAAAAACACGTGCTTGGATTCCATCCTTGACATATTTTTTAGATTTTGTTCCCCGCAAAGGATTAAAGTGGAACAAGCATCTAAAAAAAAAATAGAAATCATACACATGAGTAACTAATTTGAAATTTCAAGAGCTGAATATTTCAGAGGAAAAAATTATTTAATAGTTCAATAAAATATTTAGATATTTTTATTGTTTTATATAATTGATTGAATTTCCCTAGCATATACTTCTTTTAATAGTTAGCAAGTAGTTGTTATATTCATGTAATCACAATCATTTTGATGATAAAAATTATTTCAAGGGATTTTAGCAATTTCATAATAAGAATTTTTGGTAATGAAAGTCTCACTTCTTATGAAGATGATAAAATCTTTACTTCAATTAAATCATTCCAAGTGATGTTTTATACTTCGAAAAACTAATTTGTAATTGATTTAATTAAAAGAGAATATAGAATTTGTTTTATAAGGATTCATTTATGTTACCGAAAATTATATCCTCTGAGAAGCAAATCATAACGTTTCCAATTGTGAATTAAATTGTGAAATGTTTAGAATTAAAATGCGAAACATGAACTTAATGCCCACATTTTAAAAAAGCCGATTTTAAGTTAAAAAAATTAATTTTGTAGAGAATATGGAACCATTTCTTTTACATACACTTATACAGAATTTAAAAATATTTCCATCGAAAATAAATAGACAAATTAAAATGCTATAATGTGTCAAAGTAACAATAATTTATGAAATAACATTTTATAAAATATATTTGCTTAAAAGTGAATTTAACTCGTAAATGGTTACCTCAAAAGTGAAATCTAAGTTGTCTTACACTGAGATCAAAGTTGTATTTTCCTCTAAGAAAGCTTTAATTTCAATGGGAAATTACATGAAATTGTGCAAAATTAGAAAATATATAAAAAAATTTACTGTTCATTAAGTCTGCATATTTACTTTTAAATAATTTATCCAACTTTAAATGGCTATAATTAAGAAAATGTAAATAAAAAAATTCTTTACAATTATTTGTGTATTGTCAACTATATTGCTTTTTTTCCTCAGAATCTTTATTTGCTTTTCTTATAATAGAAAAAATCAATTACTTGAAACAATATCAAAAAGAAAACTTTTATTGTCTTTACAGTATGATTAAAATACTATATTATTAACTAGCTCCCCTTTTGTATTTTTAGTAAAATGGAATGTTTTGTAAGGTTTCTTTTTATCCTAAGTCTGCAGATACATCAAAAATCAGTTTTATGCTTAGCTTTCTATCTTATTCAATATAACTGTTATTTCTTAAATTTTTAAAAACAATATGAAATAAAAAAAATCAACCTTCTGTTAAAGTTACGATTTTGAGGTAAGAAAGTTAAACAATCTTAATCTGTATAGTGAAAGTTAAATTATTGATCACAAAATGTTCTGAAAAATGACATCTTCTTCAATATAACATTATTTATGTTTTTGTGCTTTGTATATTATATAAAAAATTGCTTAATAATAGTTGGCCCATAATTAGAAAATTACCTATTGTGTATTCAAAATTGATTTATACTCCATTGTTATCTTTACAAAACATGATGATAGCTGTAAATAGCTATTGCAATAGTTTTTGTAGAATATGCAGCAAAACGCATGGTAAAATGTGCTGTAAAAATAAAAATAAAAAGTGCTGTAAAATTACATTAAAAAGGGCTGTAAAAATTACAGTGAAAAATGCTGTAAAAATTACAGTGAAAAGGGCTGTAAAAATTACAGTGAAAAGGGCTCTAAAAATTACAGTGAAAAGTGCTGTAAAAATTACAGGAAGAGGGCTGTAAAAATACAGTGATAAGTGCTGTAAAATTTACAATAAAAAGAACGGTAAAAGTTTTACGAATATGCTGTGAAATTTACAGCATATTGTACTGGAGAAATGAAACTCTCTCTAAAACTTTCATTTCAATAAGAAATTACATGAAATAGTGCAAAATTAAGAAATATAAAAAACATTTGCTGTTCATTAAGTCTGCATATTTACGGCATTATATACGTACTTAGAGATAAATAGAGGAGAGTACAATTGAAGTTGTATCAAAAAAGATTTATTTAAGTAAAACAATTTATTTAGATTTTCTTAGAATTTTATATATTTATATGATTTATTTTTTATAGAATGCTAGCAGAGTAAACAATATTTGAAGAGGTCAATAAATGTAACAAAAAATTTTTTTTTGAGTTAAAATATTTCAAACCTTATCAAATATATAAATAATACATACCACAAATTAATACACATGGTGTGCAAGGTAAGTCCATAATATCTACTGCATCCTGAGAAGATGGGGAAATCTAAAACCAATAAACAAATTCCTGATTAATTTATTTATGATTAATTTTTATATTCATTTCTAAATTTCTTATTTATAATTTACTAAGCAGTAATTTTTTTAAATAAAGATTTGAATATTTAACCACAACACTTTTAAACATTTTTTCAAGTCTTCTCCAAAATATGCAGATAGAAGAACAATACACGCTCCAACATCCTCTTTTCCATCCAATTCGTTTATGGTTGAAGATTGTATTTTACATCATCCAGGAGGAGAAGTTTTTAAGAAATTAACAATTCTTTTAATTTTGTTAGCTGATGTGCAAACTTAAGTCTTTCATTTAAATCTACGACAGTTAAAATGGTCCAAAATGCTTTGCTTTAAAAATAAGCAAGGCCATCTTTTTTTAATGTGGAAATATCACTAGGTGTGTTAATATCTTTCCTTTGAAATGGGAAAAAGTCTCATATTAATTTCACAACCTCTTCAATTATAACATCAAAAAACACACTGTATTTTGTCTTTTTGTCGGACATTATACACACAATGAAGGAAAAATAGAAAACTTTTAAAAATACACACGTGCTTACAAAAGCTCTCTCTCTCTCTCTCGATACCTATTCCAGCTTTCAAATATGGCTGAAGCTGATATGAAGTGGCTTTTCTCTCAATAGTCTTACTACTAAAAGTTATTTGTGATTATTCTATTTTTAAAACTTCCTTTACAAATCAGGCACTTTCTTCATAAATTCTTATTTTTCCAAAACATAGATATATTTAAATTTTTTTTAAAAAAAGTGTGACTATATTGGAAGGTAGTATTTTATGTGCGCAGTAGTATTAGAAAAATCTTGAGCACAATATATTTTAAATATGTTTAGCAAGAACAAATTACAAAGTTTTCACTCATATTTTTGTTTCTTAACTATAATTTTAAATTAGCTTTTCTTTTTTTGAATTTCAGACACCTTCACTAACATGTAAATAAACCATAAATAGCACTACAAATTTTGCACTTTCTTAATAAAATAAAGTAAAATTTGCAGTAATAAAGTAATTTTTTTACAAAAAAAAATGAGTTGCCTGAAATTTTGTTTTATAAATATCAAACTACCAACAAAATTTCCCAAACAGGCTTTTAATTAATGTTCTAATTATTAGTATAAATTAAAAAACTTAATCTTGGTTATAAAATAATAAACTTTACATTTTCTAAATAAAAAATGACCTTAATTTGAATAACACTTCCTAATATGTATTTAAAAAGGAATACTTCTTATATATTTGTCATAAATTGATGATTTTAAAAAAGCATTACATTTTTCATTGAAATGCATTTTTACATTTCATGCAAATTCTAAACACAAGACCATCTATTCTAATAAATATCATTATTTGTAATATTATTTTATTGTAAGAATTTACAAACATTTATGCCTAAAAAATGATTATTTAAAGCATGATACAAAATGGAATTGAATTACTGATCATAATTAGGATGCAATTTAATGATCTGTATAAAAAATAAACATTATTTAACAAAATTCTAATTAAAAAATTATTAAAAAGTATAAAAAATATGCTATATTAAGTTAATATACAATAAATTATATCATTTTACAATGAAAGAAAAATCAGGAATTTTCAACAACGAAATAAAATAGAAATTTCGTTAATATATTTAATAATATGTATCTAAAAGAACATAACAATAGATGATTATTCAATTTTAATTTCGATAGAAATATAGCTAAGCCATTTTATAACAATGGAAGCACTTAAATACAACTGTAATTTCGTCAAAAATTTGATAATTAAAATACTAATAAATTATGTTACCAAATTACTATAAAATATTTTAAATATTAATTAAAAGTAAGAAAAAAAATATTGACTCTGAACTAATGCTAGTGAATATGATCATTTGTAAATTCAGCTTAGAATTTTTTGAAATGTTTAGTCAAATTTATAAGAATTTATATATATCAAAGTTAGCTAACAACTTGCATAATAAATAGTATGAAAAGTATACCTTACATTATATTTGGTGATTAAATTTCAATAGAAATTCAACTAAAGGAACAACTATTCTCAAAATATCACCAACTTCACTAAGCGAAAACAAGGGCAAATAAATGGCGAAATTAATTTGATTCATTTGTCACAGGAACAAAAGAAACTTTTATCCCGCCAAATAAATGCGCCTGCCCAATAGCAAACGATTTTCTGCGGTTGAATTTTACAGTAAAATTTACTGTAATCATTAGTGTTCCTATAACAGCTATTTAAATAATAGTGATTTTTACTGTATTTCTTCCGTTTTTTTTTGCAGTGTGCCACAAGCGAAACTTTAAATAGTTTCGCTTGTGATAATCCACCATTCTTATCAATTGTTTAAGTTAAATAAAGACCTCATATTTAAGGGTATCAATCATCGTATTACATAAAAATATAATTGAAAAAATAATAAAAATGTAAAACACTATTTTATTTATCATTTCCAGCTTGAAAATAAAGCTTCTTTTTTCGTTTTTTTTAAAAAAAAAAAAAAAAAAAAAAAAAAAAAAAACGAAGTTTTTTGAAAATTTCTGTAACTTATTTCCATTTAAAATACAGTAAAACGAAAAACTGGATTCTGGAAAGTTCTGAAAATAAAATTCACGAATAAAAAAATACACATTTATTTTTTATATTTCAACAAATGTAGTCGAAAATCAACCTTTCTACGTAGCCGAATACTTTAAAAATCTGGTGTTTCTGAATGTATTAAAGGTATTTAAAAAATTTAGATGAAATGGATTTTATCAAGAAATATAGAGAAATAAGTTCTAGAAAAAAAAATATAACGGAAAATCTAAGTATGTATATTGTAGAGGAAGTTAGTAGAATTAAGCGCAATGAGGAAAAGGGTAAATCGTAGTGTGCTTTCAAAATGCAAACTGTGTTCAAATTTTAATTGAAAAGAATAAAAAAAAAGAAAATTCCATTTTATACTTGAAAAGGCTATTTTGATAGATTATAACGATACAATGGGAAATATGGGATTTATCGTAATTTATGGTTTGATAGAAAATCTTTAACCCACAATAATCGGTTTACCCTGACGACCCTTTTCAAAGAATATGAGAAATTCTTTTTAAGAGAAATTTTTTATTTTGCAGAAAATCTAAACATGTCTTCAGAATAAGGGAAATGAGGAGCCTATATGCGAATCAGTTTAGTCCGTGATAAACCAGGTAATGGCCCAAAGCAAAGAAGGCCGTAATAAATCTTCTGCATTGGAAAAAATCATTCAAATATTTGTCCCCTAACGAAGGCAACTAAAGATCAATAATATCTTCGAAAAAAGGAATAATTTCTTCAAAGAATGTGTAGAATACAGTGTCATTTAAAAGCTTTGAAAGGCATTTTTTATTCTTGGTCATAAAAATAACTCTTTAATCGAAACGATTTTTTCTTTTCAAAACTCAATTTACTCCTTCATGATATTTTTTGAAAAGATAAAATTTTGTGATATTACTTGAAATGAAAATAGGCAACCATGGCATAAAAATAAGTACGAAAAAGATATAAAAATACAGTTTCAATTTTACCGATTCAATTTTAATCCTTAAATAGTGGCGCATTGATTTTTTGTATTCAAAAAATATATTTTATCCTGATTAAAGATTCTAAATCTCTACATTTCTTAAGATTTAGTTTTTAGACTGTAATTTTTTTATAAAATCTTTTAAGTTAGAATACTGTAATAGTTCTTATGTCAAAACATAAAAAAAAAAAAACATGTAGCCATTACACTGTTTCTTACATTAAAACTAATATAACCTAAAATAAGGTTAAAATTTTTTGTTTTACCTTTTACACTCTTATGATTCTTCTAAGTGTCTGATTAGTAAGAAGTATAGTCTTAAGCCTATCAATTAATAAATTTGATTTCTACATAAGTGAGTGCTTATCGTAGATTGTGTGAAACTTATTTAATACTGTAGATTGTGGAAAAATTAGATTTTATCTGCAAACTGTGAAACAAAAAACAAAACAAAAAAGTAAAACAAAAAACAAAGAAAGCCAACATCAGACATTTTTGCACATAGTGGGGCTCAGGTTTTACTTATGTTTCGTTAACGTTAACTGTAGTTTTCTGTGGAATTAACCGTCATACGTGAGAAATAATCAAAGAATATATATATATATATATATATATATATATATATATATATATATATATATATATATATATATATATATATATATATATATATATATATATATATATATATATATATTAACAAAACCCTTGATTTTGCTACTTAGATTCTTGAAAATTTTAATGCTATTCTTTTGCATTATCGCTTAGAAATTCATTAGAGATATAAAATATTTATTATATAAGTAAATATTTTATAACTCTATTGAATTTCTAAATGATAATGCAAAAGATGATTTTATAAAAACAAATCCTACCCAAATTTTTAAATATATTATAAAATTTACAAGGAAAAAATAGTTAAGGGTTGACAGATGGTGTTTAGAAAAAATTAGATAATATACGCGAATCACTGATATGTAAATCAAAGTATTATCTATTAAAAATGAATTATTTGTAATTTATGGCATTATAATATATATCTTGCCTTATATATTATAGCATTATATAGATCTTGAGTTTCCTGAATCTTCAACTCTGGAAGACGAAAGTGGGGAGCAGTCAACAGATTGCATGCCCATAATTTTCAAGGAAAGATTAAAAAATTAGTAAAGAAGAGATTAAATAAAAATTAAAAGCCAGTTGTTTCAGATATTGCTTTATTCCTTAATGATAACATACTGTGGAGAAAGATTACTCGTGATTTATTCGATAAACTTTAGTGCATTTCTCAATTCTGTGCAATTACTGTTGATTCTTCTTCAATACCGCAAAAGACATTGAAAAAAAGATGATTTATTGTAAATCAGGCCATAGTAACAAGAAGTGCGAAGCTTTTATAAAATGTTGAGAGGAAACATCGTGCCAGTGAATGTTCTAACCAAGTAAAAGTATCTGAATGATGAAAAGAAATCTACTTGTCTGTAGCTAGCAAAACATGTCACCGTAATGATATATTTGTAAAAAGTTGTTATTGAAGTAGTATTTCAATATGAATTTCAAATAGGAAGATCATTTTGCGATTCTCTAATTTAGAGAGAAGTTATATTAAGACAAGAAACCGGTTCACATTCTTTGTTAATAAAAATGTATCTTTAAATTATGTTTTATTATGTTATTGTATAAAAATATTCCTCTGATTTTTCTGGACCATACTTTATAGTATCGTTATACATTATCAAAGAAACAATGCATCCAACATATATTTTAATTTGATTTTTAGTAGCATTTCATATTTTGACTGTACTTTATAGTATGGTCAAAATTCATATTTTGACCATACATATAGGACCATACCTTATAGTATCATTATACATTATCAAAGAAATAATGCATATTCTAATATATATATATTTTAATTTGATTTTTAGTAGCATTTCATATTTTGATTTATGCAATAGGTTATCACATATGTTAATATAATACAATCGTTTATTATAATATCAAATTAGAGATTTTCTTTTGTTTCTTACTGGTACATTATCATATCAGAACATAGTGTCAACTGAAACAATAGGTCAGACAAATACAACATGAACATTTTGATCCATAATGATGCCATGTGCTATTTAGCATACAGCAGAATTTAACATTATGCTTCAAAATATAGAAATCTACATTATTTAGCTCTCATTTTTTAAAGCAAAATGTCAAAACATTTATGAACACCCATAAATGTAAATTGGGCCATATAAGAACAAGAATAAATTTGTATATAATGATAGGACATGTACATATATACAATTAACGAAATTAAGGTTTTATATATAACTTTTTATATTCTATATTAACAAAAACTGAACTCAGCAAGTAGTATCTGTATTATTTAATATCTATGAATCACATATATGCCTGTAATTAGATGTCAGTATAATATGGCAGTTCACAACATGAAGATATATAAGGAACTGATGCTAAAGATAAATTAATAACTAAAAAAATGAAAACAAACTTTTATGAGTTGAAAGTTTGGAGGTTCAAGGAAGATTTTACTTACCTATTTTATTTTATCTGTATATTTGGTTAATATTTACCTTTAACTAAACAAAAATGAACCACACACTCATTTCTACACTAAAACACTAAATACCACATAAGTTATACGAGAAAATACTTAGAAAGTTAGAAAGAGATCGCTATTTAAACAACACAAAAAATGTCTAATTCACCAATGTACACTGTTAAAAAAGATTCTCGACTGAAAAAATTTAAGAAGCAAAAACTTCTAAATTTTTATTTATTTAAAAAGTTTGAAAGGAAAAATTAACACCAAATTTTTGTGGCTTTCAAGAATAGATATTTGACGAGTTCTTTCATATTTTAAACGAATTTCATGATTTTCGGACCGATTTAAAATTTTTTTATAATCATCACAATTCAATGTATTTCACAGAACCAATTTAATTTCCCTAGACTTCTTAATGTTTCAAAAAAATTAATTTTGGAGTGTTTTTCTTTAAAATTGTTGTTTTACATTTTTTTTATTAAAATAGGAATTAAATTCAATACAACATACATAATAAGATACTTAAAAAGAAGTTATCTTTCTTAATATACGAAAGTAATTCATAAATATTTAAAATTGTTTCCAATAAAATAAAACAACTCAACCTCCCAACCTACATCATTAAAGTTATAGAATAATATAAATAAAATAAAACTCAACCTCCCCACTCAATAAAATAAAACTCAACCTCCCCACACACATCGTTAAAAGTATAGAATAATGTGCCAAGCTAAGTTAGCCGATTATTTTTAACTAAAAAAGGAACGACCTCATGGTTACTCAATTGCTGACCTCCTAAATTATTCCATATCGAAATTTTATGCTTTCAAGAATATTAATAATGAATTTGAAATAAAATCATGAAAGGAATGAAAATGCATAAACTAAAGTGACAAAAGAAGCTTTTCGTTAGATTGGCTTGCTCATAAATCAGTGGATACTTCTGTCAAATTAGTTTCTGAATTGTAGCACTTTGGTTTTTAATTCAACAGTTTACGGTCTTGATTGTCATTTCATTCATCGTTTGTAGTGTTTCGAATTCAACTTAAGCTGTAAATCGTTGAGTTAGCTATCTTGCGTAAATAAAGGACCGTAAAATAACCAATTATAATCCTTTCTTGCAAACGTGAGCAGTTGACCACGGGATCTACATATTAAAGAGGATTCCAAAATGCTACAAGCATTTACACCTGAGAGGAAAATAGAATCCATGCTTTGTTTGTTAAGCCGTGTCAATCATTCAGCTTTTAACTTTAGAGAGTTTAAAGTTTATGGATAAATTGCATTTGCATAGACAAAAATTTTATTAAAAAAAGAGTTTATGTAGAAAATGGGAAATCATTGAGTGTTATATTTTGTAACGTATGCAAAATAACGTCGATATATTTTTTAAAATCATTTTATAATGTTATATATTAAAATATCTTTCTAGAAATTCTGGATTAATGTGTAAATAGAACCATGTAAATTAAATCCTTGGAAATGTTTTTGATTTTAACCCTTATTGGTTAAGAAATAATGTTTCATAATTTCAGTTGTCTACACAAATGCAATATTTTAAATGAAAGATAAAAACTATGTATTTCCATTTAAAGCATTCTTTAACACATCTTTCGAATGTTGCATCATTAAATAACAAAAATATTTCTTGGAATTGCTTCTGTAATTACATATTATCAAAAATAGTTCGAGAGAGAGAAACTAATTTTGTAATGAGTTACTTAAAGCACTGCATTGTATTAAAGACTTGATTTTAGATTACAAACATCTGATGAAGACTTAAAGCTGTTGAGTAATAAAATCATTATTTTGCAATAGCAACTGGCAACGATAAATGTTAGCGTAAATGTGTGTGGCGTGCGTGTCATACTGAGTGCTTTTAGTCATACGGTGTAAGTGAGTCTGAAATGTTTAATTAGATAAAAGCTCTAAATTTTTCTCGACTTTTTCCAATTTTTTGACATAAAATTTTGTTTTTAATTTGTTTCATTATATGAAATGATAAAAACATTTTTAAAATAAACGTATTTGAGAAGCAGTACCTTTATATTTAATGTATAATCATATTTTAAATGGCATAAAAATATTCAAGAAAAATGGGATTGAATTATCGTATTGTTTTACTGGTGTATTTTTCTGCTTTGTCTTTTTTGTTGCATTTCTCAAAATATTTACCAAGGTTTTCAGTTGTATAAAACTTTTTTATCTATCATTTCTTTGGTGATAAAAATTCTTTAAAAAGACCAAATTAATTTATGCTCCATATTTTCCCGTCAAATTCGAGTGTTTATACGAGTTTAATTTTACCATTGAGTTATATTGTTATTAGTGCTTATTAATAAGTATGATAAATTGGTTGGGAGTCAAAAATTAAAATTAAGGTATTTCAAAGTAATGTAATTTTATTTGAGTAACTTTATTATATAAGGGACTAACACGTTTTAAAGTCAAGAAAAATTACTAAAATTTTGCGGTTTGTATGTACACAGACCGATCATATTAATGTAACCACCTGTCAAAAGACAGAATATTGACCTTTCGCAGAGCGGATTGCTGCGAGATGTACAGGAAGAAAGTCATTTAGGTATCTGTTTGCTTTCACTGGGATGTTGAGCCATGCCGACTCTAGTGTCGTGGCCTGCTGAGCTAGATAACGACGGTGGGGATCCATGCCTCGAACAAATAGCTCAAGATGGTCGCACAGATTCTCAAATGTGTTTAAGTCAGGTCAGTTTGCTGGCCAGAGGAGAACGGTAAACGAATCCTGGTGCTCTTCGAACCACGCCTGTACACTGAGAGATGTATGACACCTTGCATTGTCCTGATGGTAGATGCCATTACCCTGAAGAAAATAATGCGCATTTAGGGATGGACATGATCAGCAAGGACTGCTGTGTACTTGACCTTTCTACAACGATGATTGAACCCAGAGAAGGCCAAGAAAATATTTCCCAGATCATAATACTCCAGTCTCCAGCCTGGGCCGTTTTGGCAATGGTTGTAAAGTATATGCTTTCAGAGGTTTCACGTCGTATATGACAACGTCCATCTGTCCAGTGGAGTATAAAACGTCATTCATCGGAAAACGCTACCTGTCCCCACTCAGTGGACTTCCAGTTGCCCTACTCGTGTGCAAATTCCAGCCTTCGTCGCCAATGGACAGCAATCAGCATAGCTACATGAACCAGGCTCCTGCTTCGGAGGCCTAAACGCAGCAACGTTCACTGAGCAGTTATTTGGGAAGCACTGTGGTAGCCAGAGGCACACTGTATCCTCTGGACAGTCACTTTCTTAACGGTAGCACGTGTATTCACTTGAACGCACCTCCGCAGCCGTCGTTCACTTACGGCCTATGGTGCACCCTATTTCCTACGACGCTTACTTTGGACAGTCCTATTTTGCTATTCACTGTATAATTTTACTGAAGAGGCACTCTAACAGTTTACAAACTAAGTCGTTTCGGAAATGCTTCCACCCTTGGCCCAAAAGCCAATGATTATGTCCTTTTGGAAGTCGGATAAATTACTCCGTTTTTGCATTACTCCAACAATAGCAATGCTCATACACCCTTTATATACTCTCATCTGTACTGTGCTGATACCTGCCTTCTATGATTGGTAATTTATCAACGTCGAAAGTACGTGATGGTCACATTAATGTAACTGGACTTCATATACAGTATTCATTATGTATCAGTTATGTATTCATTAAAATTAAACAAATTATGTTTAATATTCAAGGAATTTCATCTCAGAGCATGCTTCATTTTGCGTTTTATTACCCGCAATATTTACTCGAAAAGTATTTAAGTCAGTCATATTTACTGTAGGAATCTAACGGTTTTGTTTGCTTGGTTTGCTTGTCGCTCAACGGTCATTTTTTGCACATGAGGGCTAATTAGACCGGGACCTACGGCTTAAAGTGGATTCCGAACCACTACAAACATTCATGTCCAAGGTGGGATTCGAACCCACGAACTGTTGAACCGAAGGCAAGAGCGCTAACCATTCGGCTGCCAGCTTGGCTAGAAATCTAACGATTATATATGTGAAGGAATTTATGAGAATTATATTACTTTTTTCATTGCAAAATGTGCTTATTTGCTCAATTAAATATGGTAGCATTTTCAAAATTAAAAACAGTTTACGTTTTATTAGGATTTGTTTCAATCCATCATTTTTATTACAGAAACCAAATGTTCATGAGATTTATACTGCTTTTTCATTGCAAAAAGTTTGCGTTTCAATAAAATACGATAGGTTATTTTAAAATTGAGAAATGTTCATTAATTGCATATTTTATTTGCTTAATTATTTCTTGAGAAAAAGTCTCGACGTAAGAAAATATCAGGAAGAAGTTTATATATTGATCATTTGTTACTACAAATAATCTTATTGAAAGAAAATAATTAACTAATGCAAAAAAAAAAAATTTACCTCACAAAGTATTACTTGTATTTAATTGTTTTACTCATAAAAAATTATGAGACACAATGAATAAAATAGCCCAAGTAAAAATCTCCAAATAAATTTAAAATTGAATGCAATTCATATAGATAGTAAAAAAACGAAAAACAGAGGATTAAATATAGTGAAAATTGTTGAACTGTACTGGTTAGTTCGACTAGAAAACCTGTGGCATTCCTAATGTGAAATCACATTTCCCGATTTGATATTCAGTAAGGAAAAGCAAAATGATTCAATTCTTTCATTGACAGAGGAGAAAAATTTGAAAATAAACATCACTCTTTGGGAATAAACAATTGAAAAATTTTAAAGAGCATTAAGTTATGACATAGCTTTTTTTCTGGTATCAACAATGTAACATGATTCTACATAGTTCTTTTTGTAATGTGTATCTGACTTTCTAATAATACCCTGGACAGGAAGAATCGTCATTCTCTATCCATCGAGCACATTTTTCATATGATTGGATGTCAGATTCTGTCAGATAAAAATGTCACTGGTCCAGAGCAGCAACAAGTGATTATTGCTTGGATGAATCTTGTAGATATCCATTTGGTCCCGGGAGGATTTTTTTTTCACTTAACATGGATGATTTCAAGAATTTTTTTAATCAACATGTAGATATTTAACACGTTTTTTTAAATTTAAAATGCAAAGTTGACTACATGATTTGTTGGAGGAGAATATTTTTATGGATCCGCGCGATGTTATCATGTCTTTATTCTTGCAACTATTTCCTTGTTTCTGTATGGGATCCATATATCTTTAAATTTAATCAATCTTCACTATTTTTTAATTTTTTTTACAAAAATTTATTGCACATCATATTTGTAGAAAACGTAAAAGAACTTGAAAATAAAGGTTATTTTTGTGTAAAATTTATATTGTAAATAAAAATTATATTATATAGTAAATAAATGTAAACGTATTATAGTGCAAATAAATGCAAATGAATTATATTGTAAATAAAAATTATTTTTGTATTATAAGAAAACGAGAGTCATAAAATGGCTTATAATTTGTTTTTGAGGCGTTATGTATAAGTGTCATTCTCTTATGTACACGTATAGCACAAATAAAAAATAACAGTCGTGTTTGGGATAGAATTGTATTTGTTAATGTTATAAATATCTATAGTATTATAATTGAAAATGCTGAATATAATTTAAACAAAGATACTTTAACATATACTGAAATTTTTAATTGTGAGAAAAAAATTTATATTTACCTTGTGTTTGTAGCATTGAATATTTTTAATCATCAGTGTGAAAAAATATTTTATGGTGAAAGAAAAAAATGATTGATTGCTGAAGAAACAAAGACATTATAGAATTGTTAAGCACTTTGTTGTGGAATGTTAATTCAATACAGCTGAACATTGAGTTTAATACGACACTTTGGACTTGCTTTGGTGCATAATTGCTGAAGTCAACCTCTCATATCTGCTGAATGTATAATATTAAACCATAATTATTGAATGAAATACATAATATACCATAATTACTGAATGAAATACATAATATACCATAAGTGCTGAATGCTTGTCTCTAAATATAATAAATCCTTTACCAACTGATTCTTTCTATTTTCTAACCCAACTGATCCCTATATTTTCCATGAGTGATGGAATTGAAAATCAAGTAGGCGTCGACTGTATTGAAATAATATGAAGGTAGTAATATGTATGACTAAGTATTATCCAACGTTAAAATGATTTCCAGGAATCTCGCATTTAATAATATGGAGTAAAATTACACAGTTCATTAAAATATAGTTCTTATTTCACGAGAAGCGACAGAAAGGGAATCAAGTACTACACGCAATAGTATCCTAAGATTATGCGCAATTATTGTGTTATGTAAAACTCGTTGAACATTTTCTAATCCAAATCGTCTAATATGAGTACTTGAATATGAGATTTTGGAGCTCATTCATCAGCTCCAAAATCACCCTTTTCAGTATTGTAAGAGCAAGTTAGGACCCAAATAGCTAATCATCTATGTGATTAATACCGAACATAGCATTTTCTCAAGCCATTAATAAATGCTACAAAATATATATTCTGGTACAAAATAACTGCATAAATAGTTCAGAATAACTTTCTAAGTTGAAACGTCTTCTCAGTTTTAGATACAGGATTTTGTGTTCTTAAAGACAAGAAGCAATGAAAATATATTAATTTTTTTATGTAATGATGCCTTTGTTTTGATAAAGAGTGCAGTCTAATTCCTTGCACATTTTTTAATACTATTATATTTTACAAAGTAAAATGAAAGCAGCTACTTATTACTCATTTAAAATAGATAAAAGTATAGAAAAATGATATAAATGTTATTACTTTAACATATACTGAAATGAAAGAGAACTTGGAAGAAAAACAAAACTCGTAGAACACACAAATAGCCATAATAAGTGATCAATAAAAGGATCTTTTAAACACAGTTTTCTAAAAAAGATAATAAATACATGAATTTATGAGAAAATGCAGTTTAGGAAATTTATATTTGCCTACGTTGCAATTGGTTTGACTAACCGTGATTCATATGATAATAAATGCATCAATTATTGAGTTTAGCTCCTCGGTTATGAGAATATTTGTTCAAAGAAGTCTAGAGCAACAATCAGTAGAGTAGAAGTATAGATTATTTCTTTTGTCCTTTTTTGAAAAGTTTGGTACGAAAACAAATTTTAAAAACATTGAATCAAAGCTTACAACATTCATTTTAGGAGATGGAATCAATTAAACACACTCATTAACCAATGAAAGTTATTAGTTTTTATAAAATAATCTTAATATTAAAGCAAGTGTATGATATAATTGTGGGAAGACATTTCTTATAAATTTTATGAATTAGTACTATTTTTAAGAAAATGATTTGTAAAAACATATTTACTCGTAATAATATATCTTAGATAAATTGAAAAATGTAAAAAATATTTTATTTCCTATTATATTGCATAGAATTCTAAACTTTAATTATTAAAATGAGAATTGGAAATTGTTTTCTATGTTATGTTAACATTATACTTTTACATTTAAAGAAATCAAATACTTTTAACCTAGTTGGTAGTATTTTAATTAACTTGTTCACTATCATTAGGTTTTGAAAATAATAAAAATCTATAACTTAATTTTCTATAAATACACTAGAAAGGTATAGATAATTAGAATTAGAATGTGATTAAAATATATGACCATGATGACTTAGGCTGACGCATTTAACTAACATATAGAAAGGGATTTACGTTGCAAGTTTAGTAGATTAACAAACATATGCTGCAATAGGAGGTTTTTTAGGACAGTTGAATAAAAATATTGCTGTTATAATATACTGAAGCATATGTTTTGGGAGTATTTTCTATTCTAAGGGAACGAATAAAGAAATAAAATAGGAGGATATTACCAGAGGAAGCTAATCTAGTATTCATGAGATAAAACTAATCAAATTCAAGTATTCATGAGCAAAAAGAATGTTCTCTTTACATAATCCAACAATTGCTTCTCATTTCAAGAAATCTTAGGTAAAATATTTAGGACAATGACATCAGCTGATGTTAGATGTCTTAGAAGTTTATCTTCATTTTGGGTCCCAAATGATTTCCAAAATAATCACATAATGTGAGAAACAATTCTTTCGTTTTGCTAAAACCACCGTTTTCGTAAACAGTAATGTTTTCCATCTTTTTAGCAAACATTTAACTTGTTCATGAGCCAAATGAAAAATAAAAATAGTTTAAAAGAGCCACTTTTTTTAATGGAAGAAATGTGAGTTAAAAGCAATTATAGAGAAAAATAAATGAACGGTAAGAAATATTATGAAAACAGTTTAAAAAAATTTAGATAGTGTGTAGTTATGCAAATTATATCATGTCATACAATATAGAAAAACACACTCATATTTTAAAAGTTATTAATAAATAGATTAGAATTTTCTGAGAAACTACGAAAATAAAACTAAATTTTTGTATGAAGGGGAAAAATATTTTACTAAATAAAGGAAAAAGGGAAAATAAGAAAACTCAAAAACGCAAACATTCCAAAATTTTTTTTCTGGGAAATAAAATTAATTAATGACCTAAAAATGTTTATTAATTCATTGTTAAAAATTATTGTTGTTTCTCATTATTTACAACAGAAACAGCTTTGATAAATGTTTTTTCATAGAATATGTACTTTTTGTAAATATAGTTTGTCTTACCCATTTGTAATCTTGTTTTAATTCTTCCCTTGCTCTGCTTCATATTTTTCACAATTAAATGAATAAGTTTAAAATACTTCTTACCAGTAAATTCATTTTCGGCCTATATTTAAAGATCACTCTAAAATATTAGTTAAATTGCATAAAATTTCAATTTAAATACATATTTTTTAACATTGTACTTGAATTGTTAATAGTTCTACAATACCTTTTATGAAGATAGCGATTTCTACCAAGATTTACTATTTAAAGAGGATTTTGAATCTTTTCAATCTTGTCTGATAAGGATATTGAAGCCACAAATTTTTCAATTGAAGGCCGGATATAGCTTACGTATATGATATAAAAATCTCAAACATGCTTAATGAGATTTATCTATGCATTTTTTGGACAGAATAAGGTTTTGAATTTAGTCAAAACAACACTTTACGATAAATATCGCTCTAAGTACTTTTGACTTCTAATTTCTCGGAATTTTGGGGCACTGATAATTTGAGAAAATAAAAATCTAAAACACACACTGTTGAAAACAATTAAATGATATTGAGGTTATGGGTTTCTCTGGTGAATTATTTGATTAATTGATACATTATTAACAGACGGAGTAAGCTATATCAGATAAAAATGACATTTGTTTGATATAAAAAAATAGATAAGGTATTTTCTTAAAAGAAAATCATTCTAGTAGGGGGGGTTTTGTTTCTCAGGTTGTCCAGTAATGTTGAGAAACTTTGAGGCATCAAGTCAACGAGGCTATTAACGAGGGGCTAGAGTATTCTGTCTCACTTCTCCAGATGAACTCTTTCCAGTTCATGAATAGTTTGTAGATGTGGTTGGCGTTTCGGAATTTATCTGCATAGAATGTCTCAAACATGCTCGATTGGGTTCATGTCCGGAGAACGCACTGGCCCTTCCATTCGTATGATCATTTTCCCCAAAAGGAAATCCTTCACCAAGTTGGCACGATATGGTCTGCAACTGTCGTTTACTAACGCGAAGTCCTCTATAATTGCTACGAGACTACAATAGGTTCAAGAGTCTTATCCTCATATCGGTGACAGGTCAGAGCTCCATTTCGAATGATATGGAGATCATTGTTCCCCAAAATGGAGACTCTAGCAAAAACCATCACAACCCCACTGCCAAACCCGACACTTACATGCACGATTGCAGGATTGTTTCTAGAGTCACGTTCCTTCCAGATGAAAACTAGTCTATTATCAGGATAAAGAGAAAATGGGACTCGTCAGAGAAAAGAATATTGCTCCATACAATTCTTTTTCAATTCACACGCTCTGTTGCTCACTCCTTGTGGGCACGACTGTTCCCAGATGTTAACGTGACACACATAATTGATCGGCGAACATACGTGAAGACGGTTTCGGACAGTTTGTGTCATAACTGTGGTACTACTATCCTAGCGAAGGTTTTGTTGAAGAAGAGTGGGCATTCATATTTCGGTTTCTCCAAGCCGTTAGCATTATGTAACGGTCATGGTGTTTTCTTAGGCCTACGACCTTGCCCTGATCTTCGATTTATATTTCCAGTCTGCAAAAAATAGTTCCAGATTATGGAAATCACAGTTTGTGAGACTTTAGAGACTTCTTCTACTTTGAATTGCATCTGGTCCTCCTCTAACTGGCCAACAACTCTCCAAGCTTTTGATTTGGTTTTATGACTTCATTGAGGCATCACACTCACCAGAGCAACGCGTTTACTGAAGGTTGTTCATTATTTCCCACTTTGTCTTATATTAAGTTGAAAGCCAATTCCCATTTGCTGCACTAAAGCGTCCTCTTTGACGTCAAACTTAAAAGTGGCATACTGGAAGAACTTGAAAATGAGAAAAATTTGCATTCGTGAGACTGTTCTTATATTTTACGAAAATAATTTTGCTTATATCATTATTTAATAAAATACTTACAATATCTCTTAATTGTATTGCGCATACTTCAAAATCTCCATTTCTCAATAGTTCTCGAATTTTTTTAAATATTCTTTTAATGAATATAATTGATGCCCTTAGAATTCTAAGACAAATTTTATTTAAAATTTCCTGTGAATCTTATTGAATGAAAATTGTGAAAAATGTGTGAATCCCTTATTTAATAAAACCAAATATAAATTAATTTAATTTATTTGTTAAAAAAATGTTTTTTAATAATTTAGAATAATTTCAGTAAATCCAAAAACTTATCTTTTTAACAATAATTTTACAAGTAAAAATTTGTTTACTTTTAACATTATTGTTAAAAGTGAATATATTATTATTGAAAAATATTTCATTCTTAACAGACATGATATTTATAATAAGGATTGTTTAATAATGATCTTCAAGAAATAAAATATAGTTTTTATTTCTATAATTTAACTCTTAATACAAATTACTTAATTAGATAAGTCTAACATAAAACATATAGTACAATTCTTAATTTATATTTGCATTTTCTAAAAAGGGAATTTATTAAGGAGAAATTTCTTCTTCAAAAAAACTTGATTGAAAATATTCTATTAGAAGCATTGTGATTGCTTGTAACTAATAGATTTTATAGTATAATATTAATCTATAACTGCAAAATTTCAACAACAGAATGTACGTCAATTAATTTATTGTTAATAATTATGTTTTAGTTCAAATTAAAAAATAAGACTCCTTAACAAATTTCCCTTACTAGATCCTATTTCCTATAAGAAAGGGAATTTATTGAGAAGAAATTTCTTCTTGAAAGAAACATGGTTGAAAATACCCCAGCAAAAAGCACTGAAATGGTTTTTAACTAATAGATTCAAAAGTATTAATACTAACCGAGAGCTATAACAGGAAAAATTTTAACAGTAGAATGTATGCCAGGTAATTTATTGTTAATAATTATGTTTTTTTTCATATGAAAAATGAGAGTCCTTTAAGAATTTTTCAATTTTATATTTATATTTCCTATGAAATAGAATTTATTAAGGGAAGATACCTACTTCAAAGAAAACTTTGTTGAAAATTTCTGGCAAAAAGTGCTGAAATTATTTTTTGTTAATTGTATCAGATGTATTGCAATACTAATCTAGGGCTACATTCTTAAAAATATAGAATGGAATTCCAGCCAAGCGGCGTAAATTTCAATTCTTTTACTTATTAAAACTCTACAAATCTTAAAAGATTAAAACTTTAAAAAAATATTACAGTGAATCCAGTCTAAGCAGAATTAAATCTTTTTCACTCAATGAAATACCAAAAAGATTTATTTAAATCGAAACAAATTAGATAAATCTGATACTTATCGAGTATTGAAAATTATTCGATTTTCTAACAGTGTAAAACTGCAAAAATTTCAACAGTAGTAAGCATGCTAGTTAATTAATTGTTAATAATTATGTTTCATTAAAATAAAATGTGTTTATAGGAAAAACAAGGGACTGTACGTGTAAATTCTATCACATGTAATACAAATAAATAATACTGAGGGAGAAAATAAAACAAAAATGGAGACAGATATATCATGCAAACACATTCTAAAATTTCTAAATCTCAATGAAAATATTCTAAGACAGTTTGAATTTCTTTGAGTTTTGAATATATTTGAATATATATATTTAATTTTTTTGAATATATTTGAATATATTTAATTTTGAATATATTTAAATGTATTTAATTATGAATATGTTTGAATATATTCAATTTTGAATACATTTGAATATATATTCTCATTACCTTATCACAATTTTAATGAGATTATAACAATGACTTTTAATATTAGAATTAATAAAAAAAAACATTTTATTTAAAGCCACAAATATAAAGTATCGTTATTTAGAGAGCAGCGTTTTTTTGCGTGATTAAAGAAAGATTGAACTTGATTGCATATTGTTTGTTTCAAAATGTAGATCATGGAATATGACTGTAAAGACACAAGAGAGTCTACGCCAAGAGCGCTCTTTCTCTTTCGGCACTATAAAGCTGCATCAGCCTTGAAAAAAAGAATGTCGTCATGGAATAGTGTTTTGAACAAACAATTTGTCAGACACATTTTGAATCGCTTTACGATCGATTTCGTAAAAAGATCGATCCTAGTGATTTCGATGGGACATTAATTGTAAAACCTCCCATAAAATGGCATTCACCAATAGAACACTGGATTAATGAAAAAGTACTTTCGATCCGATTTTATAGCGTTAAAATTTGGTTTCCTGTACCTTTCTCCTGAAAGTTAGTCATTCCTTAAGCCAGATTATCAAAAAGTTAGCATGTGTGTACTTCTCTCTTTTTTTATAGCAACTGGCAACTCTAAATGAATATATCGTCCTGAGATTCCTTAATCGGTTCGTCATTAATAAATTGTAAGTACTTAAAATCTATTTTTCCTTTCTTATCATTTGTTAATTACATTTATTTTGAGAAATTAATATTTTTTCCATTTTTTCTAAGATGTATCTATCTATCTATCTATCTATCTATCTATCTATCTATCTATCTATCTATCTATATATATATATATATATATATATATATATATATATATATATATATATATATATATATATATATATATATATATATATATATATATATATATATATATATATATATATATGCAGTTTTTCAAGGAAATTTTAAAAAAATGCATACATTTGAGATGTAATTAAAATTTTAAGGGACAACTTGGATTATTATAAATTCAAGTTATGTAAATTTATTTAAAAAAATTTAAGATGGATTTTAATATATTATAAACATAGAAATATTTAAACGAAATTGAGAGACATTTCCAACAATAATTAATTGGAATTAAAAAAATATAACCTGACTAAATTATTGACAATCGTAAAACCTATGGGATAATTATATTTCTTGAACTTATAATTTTCTAGGGCTTCTCTGGCATCTCCGAATTAAAAGAAATTGTTTGAGAGATTTTGCTTGAATTCGAATTTTTAGAAACATTTATCAATGAAAAATGCTGGGGAAAACTTTTGTAATTGAAGTTTTGCGTAAAACATTTCAGCATTTAAATAGTTTCGTTGTAATTGAGAATGTTGCCAGGCTCACGTGAATGATTAATAAAGTATTTAATGATTAGGATTAAGTATTAGAATTAGCTAGGATTTTTAAAATATTTAACCGAGAGGCATAAATAGTGCTTAATTAAAAGATGCAATCTGCTGCATTTTCTCTAATTGCTAATCCTTAACTGTAATCGTCACTCCTGCTGCAATTATGTCTTCACATCAGAGTTTAAATTCGGAAACGATGTAAAAACGAAGAGATAACTTTCTATTCCCTAAACTTTCATATAAAGTGATAAGTAACTTTAATATACATTATAAAAAATTGTAGACAATATTTCTATGAACTAAAGTATATAGTTCAGCATCTTGTTTGGCTTGTTCGTATAAATGTCTTAGTAATTATTTATAATATTTATCACATTACAATAAATTTATTATTATTACACGTTTCAATTGTTGTTAATTGTCGTATTACAATAAAAACATGAGAGCTTTAGAAAAAAGGTTTAAAAACAAATTATGTGCTAGAATTTAATAAAGATACGCATTGAAATAATTAAAATTCGTTGTTTATAAGTGTGAATGAAATATAACTAAATTAATGTCAGGAATGTTAATAACAGGAATATTAATATAATTCTTAGTCGAAAATAATTTCTGAGAATAAAGACCAACTTGTTTCATATTATGAAATTTTATTGTATTGTTTACATAAATTTTTTTCTACCCATGTTTATAAGACACGTAACAAGAAAAAAAAAAAAGAACTCATAATTTAAAATATCTGAAAACATTGGAATTATTCTCTAAAAATTCTGAAGTTCGGTGGATACATTTAAATCTAGCCTTTTAATTAACAAGTGTTTTGTCAAATTACAACTATCATAGTTATATGAAATATGCATTGAGTAATTAGCTAAAACTATAGTTCTAAAAGCTACACTGCCTAAAATTTTATGCAATTGCTCTTGGAACAATACTTGTTTGGTGAATGAAAAAAATGATTATTATTCTGAGTTTGATTTTTATTTCATGATAATGCAAAATATATTTCATGATATGTCAATAATTATAGCAGTAATCATGTTTCTGAAACTGAACAAGACAATTTCCCCAATAAATTGATTGTGAAACTTTCTTGTCAGTGGCTAGCGTTACCTGCTATCAAAAAATTGAAGATATTTTTCTTGTATAGCTATCTATCTATATCTATATATTTCTTTCCCTTTTTATTTCTTTTTTCATTGCTAAAGAAGTATTATTGTCAAAATTCAGGAGAGTTTTTTTTTCAAATTTCATGTTATTTTCACATCAGTGGTTTCTTCTTTACAAGATCTTAAAATTTATATTTAACTATTATCTTCTCTGGATCTTATTCTATTTTAGAGTTTCTTAAATTCTATTTATGTAAAAAGTCTTCAGTTTATTTATTTTTTTTTAAATACGACGTTCTTCATATTTATATATTTATCACGAATGCAAATTCTTTTTATTCTAGAGGGTCAATTCTTAAATATGATTTGTGTATGAGAAAAGTTTTAGATGAGAGGTGAAAAAAACAAACATTGGGGCTTTGCACATGCATCGTGAGAGTTAGGAAAACGAATGATCCACGTTTCGTTTTTACCTTAGAATTGCGTGTAAATCGATGCTTGCATAGTTCAAAAGTTTTTGGTTATAATGCCACGCAGTTTGCAATTATCAATAAATGAGAAAAAGACAAGCATAATGATGCACTAGACTGGCACAAGTAGATAAATAAACAAAATCTGTAAAATAGTTTTACTATTAAATATTGAAATGTAGTAATATATTTCCATTTCGCTTTTTTGTTTTTTATCAACTTCTTCCCAGAGTCAAGCAAACTAGAGTCTTCTAGAAGGATTGCTTGTAGAAAAGTCCATATGACAAGCATGAGTATCAACTTAGGAAGAGTGGGTCTGTAATCTTTACTGTGTGAAGGGCTTGGGATTGGATTCCAGCCAATGTTGAAAAAAAAATTCATATTGCATTTCTGCTTTCTAAATGAGAGCTCCAATTGCTTAGTAACTTCACACCGTTTCCCGTTAGGATCAACAAAGTGAAACATCATTTGCAGTGGATAGTGATTGGGAGGGTGACCCTATTCTCCCTCATTGAGTTGATGGAGCTCAGTTGGTTAGGGACGTGTCCACGTTATTCTGTGACGCCCAAAATTTTTCGTTGGTGTGGTGTGGATGTGTAGAGGAGGTTGCCAACTCAGGTGCGACCTCGTCTCCTAACAGTAGTTCAAAATTACGAGGCGCTTGGTGATGGACGAGTATTTCAAAGGTGATGTCCAATGTAAATATTTTTGATTAAATATGGACTGGAATAAATAAAAAAAAATCTCAATTTATTATAAAGTAAGAATAAGAATGAGTAAAAAATTAAACGTGTTAAGTTAAATTAAATTAATAATACATCTAAGAGCATCTAAGATTAATAATACTTTACAGCTATGTCAAATAAAATGTCTGAAATTGTAAAAGAAAGATCACTTTTTAGTTACGTTTAGCTCAAATGATTTCATTAACTGATAATATTTTTTTGATTATTTTGTTATTTTTTTGAAAAAAATTATTGAATAAGAAAATTTGTAAAATTTTAAATAATTCTTACACAAAATATTATGATGGGTTTGTATTTCTCTTTAAAGTATTGTTTGTATTTCTCTTTATTTATAATTCTCTCTCTAAAGATAAAATAAAAAGTAGGTATTATATAGAATTATTCAAAGTTTTCGAAATATTCATCAAATTGGTGGTACTTTACCGCATTTACGCTCTTTTAGTGTAATATAAGCTTGTAAATTTAGAAAATTATTTTGCAAAATTTGCGAAGTTCGTCTGTCACAAAAAAAAAGAATCTAGACGTCTCCTAAGCACCCTCTTTAATAGGTGTGCCTCCATAAAACTGAAACATACCACTTTTCTCCAGTATGGATAGGATTAACACTAAAACTTATCATTTGAAAGATGAAGTTTTACCACTACTGTCCAATGAATGACGTTTACACAAAACATAGCTATTTATCTTTAGCTATTATTTTCTTGATTGACTTTATTGCTCGGCATATGCTTTAGCCTGTCGCATAATCTCTTCCCATACAACTCTGTCTCCAGTCTTCATCTTTTAGTTGGTTATCTTCAAACATTTTAGGTCTACAGCACACGTCATCCAGTAATCTTCTTTTTGGCCTTCCCCTTATTTTGTTGCACAATGGTATCCAGTATAAGAATTTTAACACACGATTATCAATTTGTCTCTCGATGTGACAGAGCCAAGATAAACTTTGTGCCTTAATAAATTTCACTTTGTCTGTGTCGTTAATGATTGCTTTTATTTCCATATTCGTTCGTATTTCCCATAGATTACTATTTACTTGAATTGGTCCATATACCTTTCTCAATATTTTACGTTCAAATATTTTTAAGTAATGAATATCTTTTAATGTCAGGGTTCAAGTCTCACTGCCATGTGTCACCACAGGCTGGATAATTGTTTTGTATTTGATTACTTTATGGATTACAGTTTATTTCTTAAAAGATGTTGGCATGAAGAAAAACATCTGTTCTTCTTAACAAGTCTGCAATTAATCTCTTCTGTCTAAAGTTGTACTTGCAATGTTAAGCCTTTACTAAAACATTAAAATAAGTGACTTTCAACAGAATATAACTTTGTGCTTAGTGTTATACATTTTTTAAAACTGAAAATCTACTGGGTATTAATAGTGAAAATAAAGAAACACACAGTTATATCAATAAAAATAAAGGAAGGCATTTATGAGGCATTAATATTTATGAAAATATTTTCATCAGCATCCGAGAAGATTTATTATAATGTGCAAGATGAAATTTAAAAATAATAAACTATGAATATTTTAAAACGGATTGAAAATTTACTGATGGCGCAACAAATATCAATACAATTATAAAAACAAGAATGGTTTGATTTGTCACTTTACAATTCCATTTTTGCATACGGAGAACAATTCATTCAGGACCTTGAGTTTAAAGGGGAACCACACGAAATATTTCCACCGGGTTAACCGGCGTAGAATCAATGCCATGAACTATTGACCTGAAGGCCAAAATGAATTAGAAAGAGCACTTAAGACTACGGCTAAAATAGCATTACATGACAAATAATTCATTTGATATTTATAATATATCCACCTTTTTTTTTCAAAAAGATTAAATGTGTATCTAGTGGTCAATATAGATGCATAAGAATACTTAAATAATAGGGGAACTAAGTTTAAGTGAAAATAGTTTATTCTTTCAATATTCACTTTCACAATTAAGCACATTAAAGAAAATATTAATTTTCGAGAATTAATGTGAAAATTAAAGAAGCTACACTTCATTAATTTCTTAATTTTATAAGAATGTACACAATAACAATTCCACATCAGTCAAAGAATTGGCCGAAAAGCTGTGCCCAGTCACATGAGAAGATGTACGACGCTTTAAGAGTTCCTCCACAACTAGTCACATTTCGACCTTCCACCAATTTTTCAACTGTTTCGACCTCGAGTGAAGATGACGTTTACAGACATATGCAGAATTCTGTTGAGCGCATTTTACTGAAGCAGTAACTCGATGTAGTTTAAATTGATGTACAACAGACTGCACAAATCCAACATCTTCTATAACTTCCAACGCTCCCTGAGTACGTTATGTTGCACATATATACATGACAACAATATCCTCTTAATTGGCCTTTCTGTCTTTCTTGTCTGTTCGTTCCACATTTTAAAATTATTCTTCTATACAAATACCCGTGTGGACATTTGTATAGAAAAAAGGACAATTTTGAATAATTATAAAGCTAGTTTTAAAGCTTGCGTAATAACTTCCTTTTCATATTTAAAAGGCAGAACTACTTGCTACAGGAGGATTGAACAAGAAGTTTCCCAAGTTCCTTGAAAGTATGGCATAATACCGGTAGTTTCCAAGTTGAGTTCAATATCCAAATGAAGCTTTCTTTACATGCGAAGGGATGTTTAGTACTGACAATGTGAACATGCTTGCTCCATACAATACACATGGATCACGCCACTCGAAACAGCAAAACTCATATGTTGTTGCTTATGACACTTGGACAAGCCAAACTCGCTATGCCTTGGCTATGCGTATTGAAGTCAATAGGGAGCTTTAATCAGAGCACCACGAAGGTGAAAGTACGTCTTTGCTCTTTTTTAAAAAAATCCGATAGATGGCACCACCATAGGAACCCAATTCTTCAATTTTGACATTGATATGAAGGGGGAGGAAATTTACTCCAGACAATTGTTCTCCAGACCATCTCAATGGCCGACCACAGGACTTTCGATTCCACTGATTTAACAAGCACGTATATCGCATGTACTCGGTGGTCTTTGGCGGCATTGGGAATCGAACCCCGCCCTTCCGGATGGAAGGCCGATGCTCTAACCACTAGGCTACCCCGGCCCGCGAAACTCATATGCTATCAATAACGAATGTTGACGTATTAGGATTTTTAGTTGATTTTAGCTAAAATATTTGGATGTAGGGAAACCCCCTAATATCGATTAAAGAGGTTCTTTTTTTGGAATTACTTAACACTCTTCCTGCACATATTGTCACCGAGGTTAAGGATGAGTTACATTATGCAACATACATACGTAAATTTTCTGACCAGGTATTTAAGGACCATTGGATTAAAATTATTATTTCATACTCTCTTGATAATCTTATTCGTACCATACTATTTCTTTAGGGTATCTGCATTCATAAACCTGATATCGATCTGGTGATATAAAAAATTGGTATGATTCATAATATATATGATTTTCTTCGAAATGTTCATGAAAAATAAGGAGACATAGGTCTAGTATGCTTACCCTTATGATAATTATTTTCGTGAGTAAAGAACATAACGCGGTAATTTTTTTTTATCTATAACATTGAATCCTTTTTGTCTAATATTCGGTAAATGGTAATTTCGGTTATATTTCCCTTTATGAATTTGTTTCCTATCAACGTTTTCTAACTCACGTTGTTAAATTTATGAGTAGAATTCAGACTTTAAAACGAAAGCGTAAGTTGAAATCTGAGTGAAAATTATTAATTTGCGTAATTTTCTGTTTCGATGGCTTTTGATTTTTATTTCTTTATAAATTTCAAACATCACGTTACATATATTTGGGATGCGTTATTTGTATTTTGTAGCACCACAGAGAATCACAACTAAAAATTAGTCATTTTATGTTGCAATAGCGATGAATCAGCGTATTTTACTACAGCTTAATGCAATAGTTTTATCTAATAATACTTCACTACAAAATATCAAATTTTATTAGAGATACAAGGTTACTGATTCTGATTTACCAATATATAAATATTTAGTTAACCTATTTCCATTAAAAATCTGATTTATATTTACATGAAAAATTATAGGACTTGTCGTTCTGTTTATTAAATTTTTATTACTAATATTTAAGTATTATGTTAATATAAAAATATCTACTATGATTTCTAAAATTTGGTTTTTGATTAAGTGAAATTGATGGGTGACTCTTTATTGTAATTAATATAAAAATATCATAAATCTCTGTTGGATTTCTCACCAATAAAAAAATTCAGAGAAAAATAATAAAACAAATAATTAATATTTTTGAGTAATTGTATCTTACGAATAAATACTGTTGATTTAACTTATAAGTTTTAAGTTTTGTATAAAATATTGGGGAATTTTCTTATCACACTCTTATTTCTACTCAAGTGAAACGAGAAAGTCTGTTTTAACTTCATTTTTTTGTTTCGAATATTATACAAAATATATTCTATGCTCTAGATTTTAAGCATGTTCTACATTCTAGAAAGACGTTTAAATTATTTTTGGATAGATGTTGAAAATTTATGATTAAAAATCGCAGTAGATTTGAGATTTTCTAATTGCTAAGTTGGGTTACGTTAAATTATTGAAGTACAACTCCTGCTGCAGATTTCTCATCACCGAAACAATGAAGCACTGTTAATTGCTTCTTAGTTTAAAACCCCTGTCAAGGGATCTGGTCGACTCCTGAGTTGGTGGCCTTTTCTAAGCTGCACTAAAACAGCAGAGAAATATTAGGGTCCTATGATACTTTTACGATTTTCCGTCATGATTGACTAAGTCAGGTATCGAACCCGATGCCTTCTGAGCACGAGAGTTGACGCTTTTCTTCACCTTCTACTGGATTCCTGTAATTACTCTTAATTAAAAGGATGCAGTAGCTTGCTATTAAAAATTTTAATTCCTATTTTTAGGATAAATAAAGTATTCATTGGGCCTTCAGTAATTTCCAGTCTGTATACCTAAACTCTCAGTTCCAAGCTGAAAAATCTCTTTTAGGTTTTACAGTAGACTACAATGCTTTGTTTTATATTCTCCAAGCTTTTATAATATTATATATTATAATCCCAAAATATTATATGCAAATGTGGGACACTTAGTTTACAAGTAACATTTGCTTTCATTGTGAAATTAAAATATTTTTTTAAAATTTTTTATTAGTGTTTTCAATAAATTTTAACAAAATTTATTTTGTTTCCTCTGCGGTTAGAACATTTTTTTCTTAGATATTATCAAGAAAATTATTTTCAAATATTCATGATAAATGCAGTTTGTTGCTAAAATTTATTACGAATTTACCTCAAAATAAATTTCTCCGAACTCCTTTTAACCTTTGAATACAACAAGATTTATTTGCTTAAACAGACTTAAGTTTTTGAGTCAAAAGATATAATATTCAACCCAATATATACATAATTAAATTGAAAAGTACTCATTCGTGACAATTTTTTGATTTTTTTCAATGATTTATAATCTCAGTTTACACTTAAACGGATGTTCTTTTCTCTCGCCACTGTTTCACACGAAGAACACACAATGCTGAAATTTTATGGCATGATCTATAATAAAATTTATACTAGAGCAAATAAATTTTACAACGCAATATAATTTTTTATATTTCATTGTTATTCTAAAGACGTTCAAATATTTTCTTGTCATTTAAGCGAGATTAAGTAATATATGACAGAAGACTCTTGAATTCTAAATTTTTTCTGCAGAATAGTACTTTAAACATTAAAATCTGCTAAGTTTTATTTCCATTTTACTGTAATTGATGTGCTTGCGAAATATTGAAACCTTTGATCTTTGTTTCCATTTTATTGTAATTGATATTTTTATAAGCAGTTCGGTTTTTTGGTGATTCATGTCATGCATCTCAATACTTATGGAGTGATTTTCTGCACGTGCAAATGATTGATTTAACATTTTATAATTGATAGCAGACACATCACGTAATTTCTACAATAAATTTTCATAAGTATTAGAAATATTCATGAATGGAAAAGAAATTTCATGGATGGAAAAGTATTTTATTTAAAAAAAAACGACTTCCATATGCGGTATTAGTATTTATGAATAAAAAGAAAATTTAAGATGCTTAATAGTATGTATGAATAGAAGGAGAATTCATGGAAGATAAAAATATTCACGAATAGAATGGTATTTTCATGAAGACATCACGAATTGAAAATGGATTGAAAAGCATTCAAGAACGAGAAAAGAAATTTTTATAGATGATAATAGTATATATGTATACGTGAATAGAAAGCCATAATTCTAAGGAGTGTAAGGTTATTCATGAATAGTAAAGAATTTTAAAGAAAAATGTAAAGTTGTATTAAGAAATAAAAAGGAATAAATTCACACATTTGAGTTAGAAGTGTTTGTAGTTAGAAAGAAGTTTTCACGTTTATATATATATATATATATATATATATATATATATATATATATATATATATATATATATATATATATATATATATATATATATACAGGGTATCCCAAAACGACCGCATAAACTCTGCCCAACTAGATTAATCGTTAGGAGTACACAAAAACTGCCCAAAGAACCGCTCCTGTACAATCCATTGTTTACGAGAAAAAGACGAAAAACAAAGTATGACATCACTGGCAGTACAAGGGAAAAAACACTTTATTGGGAATACCAACAACAATATTTGCATATCTTTCCAGACGTTAATGTTTAAAACGTTCGCCGCGCATATCGCGTCATGCATGCGCGCGTGCCATGGAATGACGTTAAGCCGCCGTTGAACTGGTATTTAAAAGGCTGCATCTTGTAGCTACTGGTAGTCTTCGTATGGTGGCCATGTATTCGTTCATGACTACTGCGACATGTACTTGATGTACTGCCGATGTAATGGGAATGCCTTACGAACTACTTGGGAGTATGCCCGTCGATATCCGTCACGCTGTCCTCCCGATGTCAACGTCATCGATAGGCTAGACGACAGACTGCGAAATACGAGAAGCGTCTTGCCAACAGCCAATCTTCACGATATTGGAAGAAGACCGCGGAGTGGCCTGACGGTAGCACAGGCGGATGCAGTACTGCTGTGGGTAGAAGAGACGCCCGAGTTAAGCACACGCGCATTAGCCCGTGAGATAACTTCGAGTAAATGTACTGTGCACAAGCTTTTACGGTCTGAGAGGCTACACCCATTTTGGTACACAACCATAAAAGTTCTGGAACCAGATGGCTTTCAGAAACGCGTGGCCTTCTGTGAATGACTGTTGCAGCAACAGAACATAGATAATAGTTTCATCACACATAACCTGTGGACTGATGAATCATTTTTCACTCGAGATGGGGTATTCAACCATCACAACATCTATATGTGGTCTCAGGTCAATCCGCATGTAATACGGCTGCAAAAACATCAGGGACGTTGGTATCTTAACATGTGGGCTGGTAACTCGGGGATCACCTGCTTGGACCTAATCTATTGCCTGAACGGCTCCTTGGACAGTCGTACTTGGTGTTTCTCAATGAGGTTTTAACCGAGTTCATCGATGACATACCATTAGCGGTAATACTAGGACTTTGTTTCCAGAATGATGAGATGAGGCTCTGGTGCATTTGTGTGCTCCTGTACGTGGTTGGTTGGATATGGAATACCCCGGTTCCTGGATCGGACATGGGGGCCGGTTCTATGGCCGTGGGGGCCATAGAACGGTTCGCCAGATCTTGCACCGTTGGATTTTTTCTTATGGTGCCATCTCAAAGAACTGGTGTATCGAGACGTAGTGACAATACCAATGGACTTAGTTGCTTGTCTGCATGCTGTCTGTACTTCAGTGAACCCCGCGATGCTATAATGTGTGAGGACAGCTATTCCATGGCGTTTTCAGGGCTGCCTCGACATGCACGGTGGACCCTTTGAAAAATCTGCTTTAAATTATGCATATATTGCTGTTAATATGTTCAATAAAGTGTTTTACTTGCACCGGCAGTGGCGTCATACTATATTTTTCTCGTAAACTATGGATAGTACAGGAACGCTTCTTTGAGCAGTTTTTATATACTCCCAACGAGGAATCTAGGTGTGCATAGTTTATGCGGTCGTTTTGGAACACCCTGTATATATATATATATATATATATATATATATATATATATATATATATATATATATATACGAGGTTTGTCCGGAAAATATGTATAAAAGTTGAATAATAACTTTAATTTACAATTATTCAGGTATTACAATATGGTCTCCTTCAAAGTACTCATCCTGAGACGAGATACACTTCTGCCAACGTAGTTTCCACTATTGATAACATTGCTGAAAGTCTTCAGTTGTGATGCTGTTCAATTGCCGTGTCGTTTCTGCCTTGATGCCTTCCAGATCTCCCAAGTGCCGCCCCCGAAGCACCATTTTGCATTTAGGGAACAAGAAGAAGTCATAAGGGGCTAAATCGGGTGAATAAGGCGGTTGGTCTGTAATGGTGGTTGAGCTTCGGGCCAAAAACTCATGCAAAACGAGCGACGTGTGAGCGGGCGCTCACACGTCGCTCGTTTTGCATGAGTATACATTGTTGTTATGAATATATATACATTGTTGTTATGAATTATATATACATTGTTGTTATGAAGCATTCACCTGCTTCCTTTTGCCAAATCTGGTCGAACTTAGGCCACTTGAGCTCTGAGACATGTCAAAACTTCAACGTAAAAATTTCCGTTCACTCTCTGGCTCTGTTCCTCAATCAGAGAGAGCTCCATGCCGACGGCAGGTGAAAAAGAGTAACTTTCAACAAGCAGCCGCACACTCCTACTTACACACAGAGTAGTCTGACACGTACTGAGCGTTGATGGATTGGTTACAGCAGTAGTGCCACCTGGCGGTGACTGCGAACAGTAAAATAAAGTTATTATTCAACTTTTATACGTATTTTCCGGATGAACCTCGTATATATATATTATAACGTTAAAGGTCTTTCAAGACTTCAATTGAAATAGTGGTCGAATTTGTATACTTCAGAAAGACTTGAACGAATCGGGTAAAAAATCAGAGCCATCATTCTGATTAATTGTGTCATTCTTGTACAAAGCTCAGTTACTAAGATTTTCACCTTTAAGCAATACAAGGGCTGGAAGTGATGTCACATTATATAGAAGGACACCCAGTGGGTGTGCCATCGGAGTCCCAAAAGTGAGTCTTCTTAATTTAGAAACATGAATCAAACAGAAGACCCACAGACTTGGCTTGCTACCCCAGAGATATCATTTAACGTGGATGACATTGCGA
This sequence comes from Latrodectus hesperus, assembly GCA_037975125.1. Taxonomy (NCBI): domain Eukaryota; kingdom Metazoa; phylum Arthropoda; class Arachnida; order Araneae; family Theridiidae; genus Latrodectus; species Latrodectus hesperus. The sequence continues at coordinate 25,643,668 of CM075859.1, forward strand.
CCACTACATGTTTCACGTGCTCTATTCACCATTAGTGAACACGACGGATCTGCTATTGGGTTGGGATATTCGAATTCGATAACGAGAACGAACGCCCTAATCAACCAAGGCCCCACTGTCAATGAATTTTATATTTTAGTTTGTCACTCAATGATTTATTTTTGTACACGAAAGCAAATTAGATCAAGAACTGTAGTTTAAAGTGAGATCCGAAGCACTACAAACATCCATGTCCAGGGAAGCCAAGCCCACGAAATGTGAAAAAGAAGGCGCGTGGTAATTGTTCGTCTGCCAGCACCAATAATTATATGAAAGATATAAGCTGCAAAAATAAGTTAACACTGATTTTTTTGAAGTTTAAATAAGTCAAAGATAAATTTTATCAAGTCATTGAAATTTTTGACTTTTGCACTGAGATTTAGTAATATCTTAGTTATGTGTTAATATACAACCTTAAAAGGAATGATTTTTCTTTCCTAAAAGTTAAAAAAGCATTCCTAAAGTTAAACCATTTCCTAAAGTTAAAAAGCATTAATCTAAAAAACTAAACCTTTGACCTGACAGTCATATCCTACAACGTTTATATCTGTTTTCCTGACCGAGGGTCCTGAGGGAGGGAAGCATATTCCCAATTGGGTGTTCAACCAATGGGAAATCACCAGTGTTTGATTCCGAAAAATGCTTGTTACTCAGTTTATCGACCCATTGAAGGGATGAAAGGCTGAATCAACTTCACCCAGCCCAAGGACCGAACCTCGGACCTGTGCTTACCACTAAACCACCGGGCTTACCTGGTTTTCATATGTAACTATAATATAACACTGCATAACAAAAAAAATTAACAGAAGGAAACTCTTGTCTAGCATTTGAACACTCTTCTGCGTATACTCATTCAATTTAACTTTTTATTAGTGGTAAATCACATTCCACACACTGTTGCAAAGGAGGAAACACAAAGAAAACTTCCGAACACCCTTCGCAAAGGATGTGCACGTAGAAAACACAAACGGATAGGTCAATATCAAGTTGATCTGCTGTTACCGCAATTGAACCTGCGATGTTTCACTCGGTCACTGTGAGCGTTTGACATCGCACAGTGCACAGTGTTACAGCCAAGAGTTGCTTTGAGTTGCTTTTAAATCCACTGTGGGATATTGCCTTCCAAGGGGACATTTCAAAAATGTGGGCCGTATTCACGAATCGAAAAGGAGGAAATCTGGAAAATTCCCAAGCCGCCATCTTAGCAGATACAGAACCGCAAGATTTATCATTCCTCCCTTCAATCGACAGAGACTGAAATTGAACCCAAGACTTTTTCCAATCCGGATGAAGTTTTTTTTTCATTATACGAACTCACTACCATCCGACAATGAGTAACCGGACCACCGTGGTCTCCGAACTCAGAGAAGTAGCGTTGGTGGTTCGGTGTACCGGCAATGTGTATTTGAAGGATGGGGGTTGGGGGAAAAATTCAATCACAATACCGTGTGCAGAACCAGTGTAGTGGCTGGTTAGGGTGCCATTCTCATGATTGGAAGCCGAGCTGGCAGCCGAATGGTTAGCGCTCTTGCCTTCGGTTCAACAGTTCGTGGGTTCGAATCCCACCTTGGGCATGGATGTTTGTAGTGGTTCGGAATCCACTTTAAACCGTAGGTCCCGGTCTAATTAGCCCTCGTGTGCAAAAAATGACCGTTGAGCGACAAACAAACCAAACCAATCTCATGATCGGAAGGAAGTGAGTTTGAATCCCGAGTTAACTGAAGATCCGCCGTATTCAATTGAGGTGACTGAGGCATGCGAAATAGGTCATGCTTGCAATGTCCTCCAAGTAAAATAAAAACTCTGGGGATGTCATGTATTCGGAGTCTTCTGCATTGTCCTTGCTTTAAAATGATGATGATTTCCACCGGACTGTGTTTCCATCTACAGTGAGTGTAAAAAGTATTCGTACAGTACGACAATTGATTTAAAAGAGATCCGTTCATAAAAATTATCAACATTAATTCCATTTTAATTAATTAGAAATATATAATGGAACATATTTTCACCAGTTTCATGTGAAATTTACACAAAAATAATTTTATACATAAATAAATATTTACAAAACTGTAACAATCCAACATCTTGTGGTGTAAAAAGTATTCGTACATCAGGCATATATTGGCCAACACAATCATAATATTACAGCTAATACCTTGTAGGATATCCTTTAGTTCGAATAACTGCCTTGAGTCTCTTTGGCATCGATTCCACCAATTTGGCTGTTATTGAGCTAGATATGGCGTCCCATTCTTGATTAAGAGCCGATTCCAAATATTTTTTATTAGATATATCTCTGGATCTAATATTTTTATCAAGAACGTCCCATAAATTATCGATGGGGTTGAGGTTCGGCGATTTAGGAGAAAATTTCATGAAATTTGGGGTATTATATAGTATCCAGAGCCTTGTGTTTAGGGCTGTTTACTTGGGGTCGTTATCATGCATGAAAACGTAATCACCATTCAAGCCCATTGTTGTTGCACTAGGTCCTAAATTATTGTTTAAAATGTCAATATAAAGTTAATGATTCATAATACCTTTAATAAAGACTAATTTGCCCACCCCAGAAGCACTCATACACCCCCAAACAAGTAGACTTCCACTCCCATGTTTCACTGTAGGCCCTAAATTCTTAGGATGCATTTCTGTATTGCGCTTTCTCCATACCATTCGTCTCCCGTCCAATCCAAATATGTTGTATTTACTTTCGTCTGTAAAGATAATCTTTTTTCAGAAATCTGGACTTTCATAACGTATTGCTTGGTGAAAGACAACCGCAGCTTCCGATTCTTCTCACTAGCAAAGAATTTTCATCTCACAACACGGCCATGGAAACCTTCATTTCTGCATGCATTTCGAACAGTTCTTACAGAGACTGCTGTTCCCATGTTCTTTAGTTCTGATGTTAATGGAGGAGCACTTATTTTGGGATCCTTCTTTAATGAATGTAGCAGAAACCGTCTGTCAGATGATGTCAATAGACATGGTCGCCCAGTACGAGAACTGTTTTGAACCGTTAGAGTGGCAGCAAACTTTTTTATGATTGACTGCACGGTTGAACGGGGTCTACCAACCAGACCAGAAATCTTGTACGATTTACCATTTTTACGGAGTTTTAAAATCAGTTCTCTTTCGGAAACACTTGTCTCATTACTTTTACGACCCATTACAGAATTTCTAGTTTCTCACTACATTAAAATTTCCACTGAAGAACCTTTTAAGTAACTTACAATATGATGTCAATTAACTACATCTTAATAGCTAAGCCAAACACAAAATATAACTAAAACAATTTGCATTTCTTTTAGCGTACGTATATTTTTTACACCACAAGATGTTGGATTGTTACAGTTTTGTAAATATTTATTCATGTATAAAATTATTTTTGTGTAAATTTCACATGAAACTAGTGAAAATCTGTTCTATTATGTGTTTATTAGTAATTAAAATGGAATTTATGTTTATAATATTTATGAACGGATCTCTTTTAAATCAATTGTCGTACTGTACGAATACTTTTTACACTCACTGTAGCTAATGGAACGCAGTTTAGGGTTAGGTACAGGGAAGTTTGCTGGACTACTGAAAGTGAATCCCAAATTTGATTTTTAAATAAAAAAGTAGGACAAAACTCGAAAAAGGAGATGTATGACATTTAACTAGTTTGCAGCTTTAGATTTTAGCATAAATTAATATAAACGTGATTCGCGTAAGATAATATTTTATCAACATTTTTTCAGTTTTAAGTGCTACATCATTGTAGAAATATTGGAAATGTATCTGAGATACATCTCCAAATAGGTATATAGAAAATGTTTGGGAGATATATCGAAAATATATTTATGAGCTATATGTAAAATGATTGGGAGATATGCAGGAGATATATTCTTGTACATCTACTATAAGAAAATTGTGAGAAAAAATTTACTAAACATCTATGTAAAAGTTTGAATAAATTGTGATAAAGTTAAACAGATTATTTAAAACTGGAAATTTAGATTATTTAAAAAATGCATTTCTTTTGATTCAAATATTTTACACATGAATTTTATATATTTTATTTCTATGTAAATATATTTAAAAAGCTGCAAAAATATTGTGGTTTGTCATAATACCCAGTACATCTCCCGCACACGTGCAAGCACACTTTGTCTTCAACCTATCTATATATATTCGGTATTTTTTTTATGCAGTGTGCCATTGTGCAAATGAAACCTTTTTTATGAGCTTATATATTTACATATCATAGCGATAAATTGTTTTTATAATCACAGCTGTGATATTTCTGCGTTGCATTTTTTACACAGAAAAATCGTTATTTTAGGTTGTTTATTAAAAATCAAGCACCATGAATCCAAACTATGGAGAAACTAAAGCTAAATTCTTCTTTTACGACCAAATCGAATAATTTTTATTTAATTAGCTGTGTGTGTGAATGTATTATAGTTTAAGCACCATACTGTACACATAATTATCAAAATTTTTCTTCTAAAAGCAACATTTAAACATTTCTTTCAATGTACATAAATAGTACATATAAAGCATAAAAATATTTTTTTTGAAATGGATTTAAAAATAAAGAACATGATTGAAAAATTCATTTTTATATTGAAATGAAAGGACAAATAATTAATGCTGTAATTTGTTTGGTGGACAAAGGCTGCGATCTTGTGAGCGAAGGTAGAGGGTTTGTTACCTGGCCCAACCAAAGACCTTCGCATTGAGAGGGCTTATGGATACTAAAAACTCTGTAGAGTCCAATGTTCCTTCCTGGCGTGGGATAGTGGGGAGAGGTTATCTTAGATGTCGACTTGTTACTTGGCTGTGGTTCAAAATTGAATGGCAATTAGCTGTGTTGAACGAGTTCGGTCGACGTCGTTAAGCAACGAGAAACGTATCAGTATAACCTTGAGCTGAAAATTGTTATTCTTCGATTTCTCTAACGCTTTAATTACTTTTAGTTTATTAAATTGTTAAAATTCCCGAAAGAATAATAAATTTTTAAATTTATTAATTGAATGAAAACAATTTTATAATGAGTGTAGTTATTGAAATTTACACAGCTGTAGTCCAAAGTTGGAAAGTTCTTGTACAGGATCTGCTTTTGATTTGTATGAAAGAGAACATTCAATTACAAATATATATATATATATATATATATATATATATATATATATATATATATATATATATATATATATATATATATATATATATATACATATATATATATATATATATACGAATCATTTTACTAGCATGTATTCAACATCCTTTATCATTTGCATATATCTAATATATAATGTGTAGTATTTATAAATTACAAGATTATTCTAGTCAGGACTTGAAATTCATTAGGGTAGTTGTCTCGAACATCTTTTACATTAAAAGAGTTACAAGGATTTTTATCGATCTTGTGCAAGATGAAAAGTTTCGGATGACTGTGATCTTGCGCAGCAAATGCCACTTTAGTTTTATTGATAATAACCACCTCAGATGAATAAGGATGCAGACACAGTTCCTAGGTTCTGTTCAGTATTTATAACTGCGCAGCATATAACTGTAACATTTGGTCTATAACTGTTCTGCATAGTGGTCTGCCGGACCTGCTGATTATCATTATCTGTGCGACAAGACACTCAGATGCGATAGTGAAGTGATATCCGGGTTTTGGAACGGAATCTTGTTTCCTGTAAGAGAAATATACCTACTTCCTGAAAAACTGGAAATCAATTTAAGAAGTTTGATATCGCAAAAAATGTGATTTGTGTTCCTGAAATAATTATTTTCTGAAAATGTGATAGATTTCATTTTCTGCTATTTTTTTGGCATTATTTTCTAGGAGTTGATGTTTTACTTGAATATATTCTTGGGTTGTTTGTAATGAACGGGTTATTAATAGTATATTTGTCACCATATGGTAGATTTATTTTTGCCCTAAAAATTATTCTAAGCATTTTGGTACATTTAAAGTTTTTCTTGGAAACGGCTGTCAGCTGCATTGCTAACGATTTGGTAACATAAGCTCGTCATTGGAAGTTACAGGGTTTTGTAAACAAAAAAATATTTTATGTTTAGTTCTGATGCATGTCCTAACATGCTGTATGAAACTGCTCCCATATTTTATACTTCTTACTGATTTTATCAAAGCGCAATCGATACGTTAATCTTTCACCTAAAGTTTATTCAAGATATTTTTCACCACTTTCAAAACGAATTTTTTTATCATTTTAAATTTTTAAACTTGTCTTTTTGTGTGTGTGAAATTTTAAATCATATATCCTAAATATTATCTTAAAAGAGGACTACTAGAACAAAAATGTCATGATCTTATCTGTATAGACATAATTCACTATCATCGTAAACCAAAATAAACTAAGGCATCTCTTAGAAATATATTTGACTAAAATCTTGAGTTTATAGCTTATTTTAAACTCAACTTTTTCGCAGTTTTAATAATCTTTTCCCAGAATTTAACAGATTTTTATTAAAGAGATTCTTAATGTTAGTATCAATATCTAATCATTAACGTAGCAGCCTAGTTGTCCTCTTTTATTCAAACGAACATGTAGAATATAATAATGTTTTGGGATTCCTAATAGATTTTTATTGTTTGCATCAAAATTTAATTACTAGCATTTATTTGATCTGAATAATATGACAATTTTATCAGCCTAATGGTTCTTTATATCCATATCAACATACAAAATATATTAATAATATGATAATACACGTGAAATTTTTTTTATCTCTAATATTAGCAAACCTATTTATGTTAATAAGGAGATTATAATTTAAATATTTCAGAAAACTAAGTAGAAGGAAAAAGTTCAATTTATGATTATTATCAAATCTGAGTAATCCCGTTTTGTAGTCTATGTTTACATCTTTAACATCATTTTAAGCAATAGGGCTTACCCTGTTAAGTGTATTATATGAGCTACCAAATAGTTCAGACAGTTAGTTAAAATAACACGAAGAAATTCTTAAAACAAGCCTTCTCATAGTAAAAAAAATACATTTGCTAGATTATTATCAAGTATATTTCATAGAGTATAGTATCAATAATTTAAAAATTAGCCCATAACCTAATTTTCTAATTAATTCAGACTGTCACCTAAAATGACATGAGAAATCTTATTCAAATCTTTGTGAAAGTAAATAAGAGATTGATTAAATTTATATACATTACAATATGTTATTCAGTGTACTAATAAATTTAATTAATTTCCATAAGTATATTTTTTTTACTGAATAATATACCCAAGTATTTTATTCAGTTTATTATTAAGTTAATTATTCTGTATATTACCAAATGCTTTATCAAATATACAAAATTAGTATATTATCCAAACTACTAAGTACTTAAAATTAATATTTAAAATTACGAGGGAAGTTTCATTTGGAAGCCAATAAAATGGACTAAAGTAGATTTATTTTCTAATTTTGTAGTTAATTAATGACTTAATTTAGTACAGAATTATAGTAAATTTCTTTTTAGGAAAGGCCAACTTTTTCCAAAACTAGATGAGAAATCATACATAAACTCAGAAAAAATAAAAAGGATAAACGCGCGATTTTCGGAAGAACTTCCAACAATTTTATAGGTAATTTAAATTAAATTCACATTTATCTAACAGTCTACAGTTTGTAATACAGTTTATATTATTTTTTTTATAACCTGGCATTTTGCTACATATATCTCTTAGAAATAAACGGTACTATATATTCATTTTAAATCTATTATGTATTCACACAGCTATAAATTTTTTCTCGATATCAACATTCTTTCATTATTTGCTAGATAATCTATAGTTTCTCTTACCATTGCTAACATCAAATTCTAGTTTTTGATATTTATAGCCTTTGAATATTATGCTTCACTTAGTGGACTACATGACTTAATTTTTTCAGTTCTGATTTTAGCACGTTAATACAGAGAGAAATACTACCCAACTCCATAATTTTGAACTTATCGACAAATACACTAATGTTATTTACGATATCATTACCTATAATGGTATCATCAATAAAAGTAACGAAAGGGGGAAGGAATCCTAAGGAGAACTCGATGGCACGTCATTTGTCAGAACTATCTAATCTGACTAACGACGTCTTAGAGGATTATTAAATAATTTTCTCTATCTAGCTCATATAAATTCTAGAGTAACATAATTTGTGCATTAAAATTATTCGAGACTCTTTAAGAAAAGCCTTCACAAAAAATCAGCATGCATTACATCAGAAAAATTATTTGAATTCAAATTAAAGATTAATTAGTAAAAATTTAATGTATATAAATTTGAGTACGGAAGATGATAAATTAGAGACGCTGTGTTAGAAAGAACTAATTAATTTTTGAGAAATTGCAGAACGAAAAAATGTTTTGAAGGCATATTACTGTTTGTCTCACTGTTTGCACTTGGGAGCAAATTTATATTTTATTCATTCAGAATATACAATTAAAAATCGATTTCGAACTACCTCAAGCCTTGTAAGGCTTCAAGCCACAAGATTCAATCAAATTCTATGGAGCAATATTTTATTTTATTCAATCAGAATCTACAATAAAAAATCGATCTCGAACTATTTCAAGCCTAGCAAGGCTTCCAGCCCCAAGATTCAATCAAATTCTTGGGAACAATATTTTATTTCATTCAATCAGAATCTACAATTAATAACCGATTTCAAGCATCCACGTTCAGGGGTTTATCATGGTTAGTGGTAAGGGTATCTCTAAAGAGTGAAAAGTTCAAACTCAAAGTCATTATTGTGCAACAGAAAGTAGATATTTCATTCATGCATTCTGCATAAGTTTTGCAGAACGCTGTCCTGTCACTTAGCCACGCACTGGTAGTAGGCCAGGACACAAGTCTTCTGATTGGGTGCTTTGGAGTTTACAAGATTTCTTTCCTTGCGACATGTGAATATTGGCCACCATGAAAATTTTTCTCTCTAGCAACATCCGAAAATGAAGTTTCCATCAATAAAAATACTGCCATGCGGCAACACGCAAAAGATGTGCATATAATTTAGAAGGACTTTCAGATGTCAGCTTATTCTTACTCGATGTCAAAATACCTACACCCAGAGCAAACCAGTCTTTAAAATGGGAAGATTCGGATTCGATCCCAGCCATTGTTGAATAACTGAAAATGAGAACTTCGTTTCGAATTACCCTGTGCGCATCTGTTGGGTAGGGCTCTCGAGAACTTTAAAACTATCCTCTTTTGTGATTCTTTGATACGGCGTATTATCTTCGAAAAGACTTTCTGGAGGACAAGAAGCGATAGGTAATAAATGCCTTACATGTGGTCACTTGGTTACCTGATGAGAAATGTAAAACATCCACACCAAAAAGGGGAATCAAGCTCATAAACTGTTGAACTGGATATCTGAGCATTAACCGTTTCGGTTAGTGTTCAGATATCCAGTTCACCTTCAGAAATTTTACATATAACACGAATCAAATTTTAGTGTCGTTAGATTTAAGGATTACACTCATATTAAAAAACGTGACATACACACTGACAGTTGATCAGTGGATTAAATCAACCTCAGAAGAAAAAAATCAAATCAAAATCTCATTTTAAAATATCATTTCCAAAAATGTAGGGATTCTTTTCTGAAAATTCATTATTAATTTTTGTTGAACTACATTAAAATACAAATATAATTAAACTTTGTACGTGTTCAATGCAAAATGTTTTGGGGGAATTATATATATAAATATCAACACAAACACACACACACACACTTATATAATTTTCACATGTATATACATATATACATACATATATATATATATATATATATATATATATATATATATATATATATATATATATATATATATATATATATAAGAACGCAAGAATTGTTGAACATACAGCTTAAAGAACATTTATCACTATATATGAAAAGGACAATGAATTTAACTTTTTGGATGAAAATAATGAAAACAAAGTGGTTTCCAATAGTTGCTGTTTATTTTGTAAATCTTTTAATAGCCTGAATAAATATTTTCATAATGTGGTAAGAGCTTCTCCCGGAATTTCCACTTTAATCGATATATTTAATAAAGAATCTTTGGGGAATATTTTCACGACGAACCCTTTAATATAAGCTTCCGGAATGCTTAGACGAATTGCATCCGATAATTCAGTGGAGAGGAATTTTATATTAACTTGATTATCTTATCTAGTAAAGAAACTGTAAGGTGTTTTCTTCAGTGGTTTTTGAGAGAGCAATGGCTTTTGTTCTTCATTTTTCCATATAGTATTTGTTACGTTATAATTCGATCTTTAATTTATAAAATGTCTGCTGTATTAAGAGAGTGTTATTTTTGGATATAGAAAAGTATCGATAAATTGTGCCTTGAAAATGTTTTCTTTATAAAAACACAAAATATTAATTCACAATAAATTTTACGAATATTTGAAAATATTTATACACTGTGTCACTAGTTTTGTATATAGAAAACCCTTGTATGCATAAATATATTTTACATGGAATGAATAATAAAATATGTTTTATTAATGAATAATTATTAAAAAACATTTTATTAATGAATAATTATTAGAGTGCATTACAAATAATAACAAATTTGTATTAAGGGTGATAATTGAGATTTTGATTTATATATACTCACAAATATAAAGTGGAACAAGAAAATTAAAAACGAAATATTTTAGGAAAATTTGAAAAAAAATTGTAAAATTTTTAGTTTTTAATCTAAAGTTAATATATCACTTTCTTTTTTAATAATATTTTGAGATTTGGACGGTTTTAGCTTCATCTTACTCAAAAAGTGACCAAATACAGAAATTTGACCACATTTTCAGCGATTTAGAAAACATTAATTTTTAAATATAGTGAGTCCCAGTTTGAAAATGAATAATTATGAAAAATAAATAATAATTCAAATTGAACGTATAATTATGATTATGAAGAAAAATAGGCTCTGAAAATTTAACTATTCTCTTATAAAATTATCTTAAATATGTCGCTCCTTTAAAATGCTATAAGATAATATGATTGAATGGCTTCTTCTTTTATCATTCTTTTTCTTTGTATTTTGCTATTTCGCATAAAAATGTAGTTCACATTTTATTTCTCTAAATATTTTGAAAGCTATTCTTCAATTTCCTCATAATTAAAAATACTTGAGCAACAAGTAATTTCTAACTTCTGAAAATTGAGAAAAATGCTTCTTTGCCTTAATTTAAACAAGCAATATTTAAGTTGATAGAGCAATTTGAATTTGCGTTGTTGATAAACTAACAGCTGATGGTTGTTGTAAGACATTTTAACATCTAACTTTCATATTCTTTAGGAAAAACTTTTCATATACAGGGAGCCATATTTACTTTACGTAAAGTAGGGAATTCTGAACTTTCCCAAACAGCCACCTGGACAAATGCGTTGAACAAAAAGTCAAACAGAAAAAGAACAAAAAGCTGAACATTTATGTCCATCGCTGGGTCAAAACTGAGATTTTTTATTCTTAAAAGCACAGCACTATCACTTGGATATAGTGAGCTCTAATTATTGATTGTAATTATTACAGCCTGTTGCTGAAGTGTTAGTTTTAAGGGTAAATTTCAATATGAATTTATTTAATATCCCTTGGTAATTTGTATTCATCCTCATATACATTTCAGAAGATAAGTGTCAAATAATTATTTTATCCTTATATCATAGTTGTGGTAATAGATTTAATAAGTTTGTATGTATGGGATTATTCCCAGCAACTCTTTTCTGATAAGCAGATTCGTTTCATCTCCGGAGAATCATGTGTAACATCTTCGTCATTACCATTATATATGTTTTCGATATTTTTTAAAATTATTTTAAATATATCATGTCTCTAAGACGCTAAAGGATAATAAAGCCTTATTTTATAGCATTTTCGTAAGTGTTTCCATCTTCAATGACAAAGAATGACGTTAAGATGGAAACGTCCTTCTTTGTCACTGAAAATGGATAGTTGAGTTATCAAAATTACTCAGAGAATTCACTGAATATCGTGAACACTATTGGAAGAGTTTCTTATAGAACTCAAGTAGCTTGTCTTCAATTGTTCTACTAAAACGTAAATTGTGTGTCGTCATTTTCCTCTCAACATTTTTGTCTAATGGTGGGCACTAGGTGACTAACCCTTAGATACCACAAGGGATTAAATTGCGACACTTGGTGGGTAGCTGTGAACACAAAACACGGAGACGAGTAGCATTACCCACGTCTTCCCATTAAGAACCCTTTTATAGGGTGGGGCACATTCATTCATGATCTCAGCAGAAAAAGGACAGCGAAACACAGAGGGAGGGAAAGAGAAAGGAACATTCATACCCAAGCCGGGATTCGAACCCGAGACCAACAGTCTAGGAGTCAGTAACGCTAACCACTCAGCCATCGGTGGACAAATTTTTTAGAATATGACTTATTTCTTGAAAATCCCGTTTTAATCGAAAGTCACGCAAATTTGAATTGGTGAAAGATGTTACAGATAGTTTTGATATCAAAGGACGAAAATACTTTGTTGTATATCACAAGCACCATCTGAATACTTAATAACAGTGCTTAGGTAGAAATGTCGTCAACTGATCACTGAAAATATCTGTTAGTCCTCTCTTTCCTGTCAACATTTTTTATCACATAAATTGCTTTCGGAAACTCATTTCTTAATTTTCTTGATAAAAACGTATTCTTTTCATGACCAAGAGATTTTATCTTCCTAGTTGCCAAGTTTTAAGGGTCTTTTTTCCCAAAGACTTGGTATGTTTAGATGTCCCCATCTCCAATATAAATTGATGAATGTTTACATTCACATTACCTGCACATTTTTTCTTGTTTAACATGAAACCTCCGCATTCTTTGCTTGTTTTACATGACACCTGCACATTATTTTCCCTTTTCTCCGTTGCTTACTGATGAGATCTTGAGATAAACTTATTGATGACTCTTCTTGATTCTCCAACAATAACAATGGTTTTGCCAAATATTATTTACTCTATTGAATTTTCATTTCAATAGAATAAATCAGGATGAAGGATCTCTAGTTTAGCACGCACGATCTCCACCAAAATTAAAACTGAACAGTCCATAATTCCAATTCTTTTCATATTTTGTACTATGGCATGGTTTTCATGACAGAGATACAGGAAATCTCTTACTGTAAGATTTGACAGAAATGTGCCGATTCTCAAATCTTACAGTAAGTGATCTTACTGTAAGATTTGAGAATCGGCACATTTCTTTCAGACTCTTCCCACGTCTGACGGCAAACTTCTAGTGATATCAAATGTTTTTCAATCATTTTAGAAATTTCAGTAAACATGTTTGACTTATTAAAAAGTTCTGAAATAAATAGTTTCGTCAAGAGATAGTCTCTTTGCGAAATGGAACTGAGGAAATGGAATGTTTACAAAATTATTATTTCTCCACAAAAAGAAAAAGATCAAAAACAATCAGAGTTCTCCTTAAATTTTGAATCGTAAAGTTATGTTTACTTCTGAATCGGAAGAAAGTTTCGTTTTCGTAAGAAGTTTTTCAAGAAGCTGAAAGTTTATTGGAAAGAGAGATCTTTTTATTGATTATTTCATATTCGTTGCACATTTCATCCTTACTTTTCGTGATAAGACTTTATTTGAAATACTGTGATTCTCTAAAAAACAAAGAAAATCACTATCAACAAAACACAAGGAAGAGGTTAAAGAAAACTACTATAAGGGAAAAAAACAAATAAAAAAACAGCGCATTTTAGAGTATTTGTAAACAAATGCAAAGGTTCCACTAAATCTCACTACCTTCCTCTTCCTTTTTGAGATAAAATAAAAACTATTGATAAAATAATACGGTGTTAAAAAAATTGCCACAATATACATAAGTGTAAGTAAACAGCTTTCTCATAAATGGAAGCCCTAGAAAGTGCTAGATAATGCTTATAACTTGTAAAGTTACATGCTTATTTTAACTTAGTATTTTTTTAGTTTGCTTAAAGATTAATCTAGAATACAATAAAGAAAATTATTTTTTAGGTTGAACAACATGCATAACGTTTAATCTATTAAGTTTATTTCTCAAGTAAATTTAAAATTAAATGTTTTTATATTTTAAATAATGATATTAAGGATTAAACATTAATATTTTGGTGAATTATTATCTATTATCTAATATCTATCTATCTATCTATCTATAAAGAAGCTCAATTGAGGCATAGAATTTTTAAATTATAAGCCTCGGTGCATTGATGCTTATAAAGGGAAATTCAAACCATTATAAGTCTCTATTTGATGTGGGAATTAAACCCTCGTACTTTTAAATTAAGAGTGTTAGCTAGGCAGGCAAAAGCTAGCAGTCACACAGTCGGTAAAAAATATATAAAAACAAATGTTAAATTTACTTAGAAAGGCTCTTTATTACTTCAAACCTTCCTTGTTTTAGTTGATTCAATTTTAGAGTTGTTGCACAGATAAGATTTATCACTATACAGTCATTTTTAGAGCACAAAGCTTGATACGACAGGGATTCATGGTTTTGATACACAGGAACAGTTAACTCAAAACCGAAGGCCATTGTAAGTAATTTTGTTAATGAACAGTCGCATCATTTTTTGTTCTAAGATTACTATTTGCTGAAAACATTCATTGTCACAAGGAAGGAAACCTCGAAAATTCCCAAGCATTTACACCAACAATTTTATGTATGCTGGAAGAAGAACATAAACCTATTCCTTTTTGTTCTACAGTGACTGAGATCAAACCCTGGACCGCGCACTGCGTAAAACACAGTCCTACCTCAAAGCCACGCCAAAATTCCTTGAATTCATAACTTAGAACACTGAATCAATGCAAACATCCACTTCCAAACTGAAAGTCGATGAATTTAAATTACGAGTTGTAATCTTTCAAATGCCAGAAGAAGAGCTGCTATGTAAGTAGCAACACGGCAAAACATCAATTGATAAAAATTATCTAAAATCTTTTTGTGGAAACAATTTTGACCCTTTATATGCACAGCAAGGGCTAACTCAGTCTAAGAATTCGGTAATATATTTCAAGATATTATCAGGCACTCATTTTCTCACAAAGTCTTTGTTTACTCACTATTTAAGAGCTCTTGTAAGACATGAATGCCAGTAGTTTTTCCTACAACAACTTGTTGTGACAGCTCAATGATATGGAGGAGAAATGATAGAGCCACTTCGTCTTTCTTATAAGCAGATATTTCCTGCTTTAATTAATTAAGCTTTCTGACACTTGTGAGTTTCATATCCACCTCTGGGGGCGAGGCTTATAAGGGTTACGAATCCACTTTAAGCCCTGGATTTCATTCAGATTCAATGTAATTAAAATTTAATATCATTTTAATACCTCACTTCATTACGACTGGAGTTCAACCCCCACTTAATAGTTGCTGCCACTCAATGGCAGCAAAGTTTTTGTTGCCACTAAAAGTTTGACGAAACAGTTGAATTGCATGTTCATTTGCAAAACAATATGAGTTTTGCTATAAAAATTGTATTGGTCGTCTTCACAGTCATTTTCTTAACATGAAGCTTAAATCTATCTATTCAAAACCTGGCATTTTGTAATAACATATTCTTCCAGAACCTTTAAGGATTAAAACGATAATTGTTTACTTTGTGCGCAAGAAAATATATAAGTAAACTAGATATTCAAGAGCTCTAATTAATACTTATATGTAATAAACGTATGTAATAAACGTTGTTTATTACAATATTAAATAAAAATATATGTAAATAAAAAATATATGTAAATAAAAATAATGTAAATAAAAATATATGTAATAAACGTATGTTCAATAAGTAACAGTAATGATTTATACTTTTTGTTTTATTAACTCATATAAGATTTGATATGCTGTGTTTGAAATTTTCATGTCATTTTATTGACTTAACAAAACAGTAGCATACATTATCAGCATGCATAAATTATCCAATGCCAAAGGAGCAATATTTTAAAATAAACACACATTTCGATGTTAAAACATTAGACTATGATCATAATGAATATGCGATTTTCCTTTGCTGATTACAAATGAGAAGAATAGTATAATTAGAAAGATGAAATCTCTAAAGAAGTAATATTATTTTTGCTGTAGTAAGAAAACAAATTTTAACGTCAGTGAAATATTTTTTCTTTTTTAATTTTTATAAAATTTTAATTTAAATATTTCTAATATTATTAAATTTATTTCTAGAGAGTTTTTCACTGATTTATAAAATTATTAATTATTTATTGTTTTTTAATACGATCTGTATTTTATTGTGTACTTCATTTCGAACCTATATGCTCTCCTAATTATCGCTTCCTGCTTATTTTATGAGGTCCTAACACTTATTCTTTCGAATGGCTGCAATTTGTTATAATGTAAGGATCTATTTTTAATATTAATTTTTGCAGATGAAATTAGGAATTCCAATAAATATATATTCAGTTTCAATAAAATAATTTTTATAATAAAATGTTTTATTTGATATTCTTAATAATATAAGTTATATTTTGATTATTTTATGTCATCCTACTATTTGTGTTTTGATATTTTTCAATGATTTCTTGTTCAAGTTTCGCGCGCGAACATTTATTTCACTAAATTTATACACTTTTACTTTTATTAATAATAACCATAAATGTGAATTACGAAGATATGGTTTATAATTACTTTTGTGTTACTTTTAAAATTCCTGTGTGTATTGCTCATATTATTTATTTACTTCGCAGTTTAAATAAAAAATGCATTGTTTTTCTAACTTTGTGTTCTAAAATTTTTGAGCAAGTAACGCGTCCCCGCATCATTACGCCTGATGTTTTGCCCTTGCAAAGTAATAATGTAAGAAAAGTTGGTAGTTATATAATTTCCTGTTATAGACCTATATAGAGAAAACGCTACTTTTAAGTAATAAATAAAAATGTGTCTTATTTGTTGAATGATTTCCCTATGATTGCAATCAAGAGTTGACCTTGAGTGAGGATGCTTGAGCACGTGTTTTTGGCTTATGTTTACTAAACACGACAGATACCATGGAGACAATCGGAGTCGACGAAACAATGGATGCTTGAATAAAGTGTTCACATCTATTGTTAAATCAGCGAAAGAAGAATATAATCGAATCCGTCATCATTGATCTGTGAATGGAGATAGAGACCGATAAATAAATCACAGGATATCTGACAGAACCCCCATCATTTTTGTTGTGTTACACTTTAGCGAAGGTATGAATGAACGCATTTAGTCAAAACTTAAGGTTAAATAGGAAGAAAGTAAATATTTACTTTTTTTAGATGCAAAAATCGATAGAACTTTATCCATATTCTATTCTTATATGAATGCTCTAAATGCGCATACAAATCAGATTTGTTATATCTCTAAAATCAAATATCAAGTATATAAATAATATATAATAATATCAAAATATAAATACATATAAATTATCATATAAAATATATAATCAAATATGTACTTTAGAGCACATAAAAATGATATTGTGGATGAGAAAATTTTGATACATACATATACGGTAATCCCCCTATCACAAGGTATATTGGATCCACTTTATAGAAAAACGTGCTGTACGAGTATTCTCGTTCAATGCTTTAGCATGACCTCGTACTGTGCATTATGTACGAATGATTCACGTTTTACTTTTCTCATGAAAGGGGTTTTAAACCGAATATCAAGGAAAAACTATATTATGAACGAAATGTGCGTGCTTTATTAAAATCAAATTAAGAGTATTTTAAATAAAGAAAACTTATACAAGTGTAATTAAAAAAAACAGTTCATTTCAAATACATAAATAATTCCAAAAACAGTTTTATTACATGTTTATTCGCTGTTGGAGCTATCTGAAATAACATTCCACCGCGATATCTATTTTTAGCGAAATATTCAAAGGTGAATAACATATTTTAATTTTATAAGACCACAGTTGACACGTTATGCAAACGCACATGAAATTGATAGAAAACTGTACAAATTATTATAAATGTAGCAGTGCAGAAATATAACGTGGGGAATCAACGAGTTATATGGAGGGAAAACACGTGTTATAGCAGGCACATAAAATCGCGCCCTATTAAAAGGCGCTATAAGTGTAGCGTGTACCATGGGGGATTACTGAGTATATCTAGATAAAGCATTTCTCATAAGAGAGTTAGAGGAAATGAAATAAGGGGGGTGGAAAGAATTAGAGTGTTGTTGTTGTCGTTATTAATCCTTCCGGATCTACCAACCACTAGATCTGGTCCAAGAGTCCTCGTCTTCTAGGAAAGTCAATCACTAGAAACAAAAAACTCATGGAGAAGAATGGGTGCACTAGCTTCTTTTAGTCTTAGAGACAGGGGGAGGAGACTGACGTGGCTTCTTTGCCGTGTGCCTTAGCTGAGCTTAGTGGAATGACATTCACGCCTGGGGTGGTCCTAACAGGAGAATACACTCCCGACGTACATCTCCCAGTGCGCCCAGGGGCAGTCCTCTCCGCTACAATGAGGCCTCCCCCAGAACTTGGAAGAGAAGAATTAGAGTAATAATGCGATAAGAAACACACAAACACACACACACACACACACATATATATATATATATATATATATATATATATATATATATATATATATATATATATATATATATATATATATATATATATATATATATATATATATATATATATATATATATATATATATATATATATATATATATATATATATATATATACACACACACACACACACACACACACACACACACACACACACATATATCATACACTACACACACACACACACACACACATATATATATATATATATATATATATATATATATATATATATATATATATATATATATATATATATATATATATATATATATATATATAGTTCTGTTACGTATGGTTATTACGTTTTAAATTTTAAATCATAATAAAGTTAAGAATTGTATAGATGATGCAAATTTAGAGAAAAGTTGTCATTGATACTTTGACACTCGTGATAGAAATGCTAAGGTCTGTAGGCAGTTGTAAGAAATATTGCGTATTAATGCCTACAGAAACGAAATTGGTGAGGCCTTTTACTGTCTATCACATCAATGGTCTTCCGTGAGAATTTCTTACAGATAGCGGATTTTATTCATATGTTTTAAGGGAAGAAATCTTGAAAGCACCAAGCATCGATCCCGAGAGATTTGTATGTTGAAAGCAGAAATATAAGTCATTTCCCATCGTTCAACAGTTGCTGGAATTGAATACGAAACCTGTTACTCCAAAGACCTTTGTTTAGTAGAAAAAAGAAAGAACTGAAAAGGGGAAGAAAAAGGGAAATAACCTCCTGAAAATATTTAATTTATCCTTCTGTAAAAAAAAGTCTCGTGAGCTGATTGGGTTCATTCAATGTTCGAGTCACTATGAAGAATTTCGATAAAAACTGAGATTGTATTTTCCTTTAATAAAAAAAATCCCCTTCTCCAGGTCAATCTATATTTAATATGTGGTCCTTAATTTATTGCGTTTTGAATTTATATTGTTAACTGTGTAATCGCGACTATGTATCGTTGATTACCAATTCTTCTTGATTAATAATATAATAATACAAATGAAACCACGGTTGCCTAGACGCTTTTCTCGTGACCAGGAAACAACGGGTTCAATACCAAACCCAACCAAAGATCGTCGAAAAATTCTTTAAATTTAGGAAGTTCAGTTGGGTCCAAAATTGCTTCGAATGTATGTAAGGAGAGTAGGTTCCCTGTACATCGGAGAAAAATATTTCTATATTGAAGTTTTAAGAAAAATATAAAACATTTATTCTGCTTAAGTTCTGTTGTGTAAAACAATGAAGTGAATGCTCAGATTTTACTGGACAGAGATATTAAGAGACAATGTAGCTAAGAAGAACATCTCTATTGTTTGTACAGAGAATTAATAACATACAGAGGCTGTTGGCACAATTTTAAATGATTTCATTTCGCAATAAAAATAATCGTCAACATGAAAAATTTTATTTTTATAGACATTTTTTTGAAATTTTTATTTATTCTCTAACATTTAGAGTTTCTTGTTGACATGCAAAATGGAGCTTATTAAATGGCAATGGATGAAAGGCTAAGAAGTTTACCCTTTTTCCGAAGAGAGTTATTTCAGTAATTCAGAAACGCTGTAAAAACCTTGCTCTTTTTGATAGCTAAAGGCAAGAGAGGAAATATTGTAGTTAATAAAGGAATGCAATGTTTTCTGGATTTTATAAGCCTTCCAAGAGGAGAGGACCAAAATACCTCTTCCGACATTACAAAAATTATTATTAATAGGGAAATTACGATGTAGAATGATAATAAAGAGCAAATATTACGAAACTGAATATTTGAAACCAAAAATTTGAATGTAATTTCTTTTTCCACCCATCAAAATTGCCTAAAAAGTGATCGAAGATCTTCTGTATTGCGGCGAAAGATACTTAAGAAGAAACTACTAGTTTCATAACATTTTAAAGAATGGAAAACAGAGCATTATAATGAAATTAATTTTTAGATTCTTAGTTATATATATTATTCAGAAATATTCTTAAAGTGTCCTTAAATCTTGCTATATTTCACCAGTATGTAAAGCACTCGATGTGTTGACACCTGCCCAAAGAATGGGCAGCATATATCACAATATACACAGCTATATCTAGCGAGTAGTTTCAAATTGCATAATAGCTGTAATCCGAAGTATGTTCTCTTTAGGGTAATTAGAAAGTTGATTTTTCTGTATTATAGCTCACAAGAAATAATTATATAACATCTTGAGGATGCACAGAATAAATAGGATGTTGAAAACTATATAGAAATAATACAGCATTATAGTCATATATTGTCAAGAAGAGGAGTTAAGTGGGGTAAATAAATAAAAATTCTTTAACTATAGGCATTTGTTTCTTAGAGTTTCTTTTATATAAAATAGAATAATTAGCTTATGGATAAATGCTGATAATACATTTTTGTACTTTCATTAAAAATGTTATTGCTGTTTAGAAGTTTAATGACTCATTAAAGAAAGGAATAATAAATATTGGAAGTTAATAATTATTGTTTCGTTGTAGTAGTTATTCACAGTTTAATAGAAATAAAAAAATATTAAACTGAAATAAAATTCTTTATACATGTCCTTGTTTAATATCCAAAATTTCTACTAAGATTCGATAAATCATATACGCTGATAAAATTTAATTTTAAGAAAATATATTAAAAAATACAAATAATCAGTCTAGTTTTTCAAATTATATAAATACTTCAAAAAAAAAACCGCGAAAAAAGTCATAAGATGAGATTCTAAAGAGTTCTTTTTATCAGAAAAAGTACGATTTTCGTATAACATCGATTCTTATTTTAGAGAAGGAACACTTGAAAGAGAACTTATTCGTAAGTTGTTTTCGTCGTATATTTTAGGTTGGAGCGTTCAATGTGAAATGTTATTAAAGAACTTTTGAATGAAACTTTAAAAATTGCATTATTACAAAAGAATATTAAATATATTGCTTACAGTTATACACATGCCATGAAATTGAATTCGCCAGTGTTTTGTTTTGAGAAGCATTGTAGTAAGCTAAATCTTTTCTGTCCTGCCACAGTATCATTTTATTTATTTATTTTCTGAAAATCAATATACTATAAGCATATTTTATGCAAATATTCGTTCAAATAACCGAGAAAATAAAACTACTATCGATCATAAAAGTAAATATTTAAGATTGTCTTCAATGATTTTTGAAGGCTTATTACAAGCAAGAAATAGGGATTCTAATTACAAATTTAATTTCGAAAACAGAATTTTGTTAGATGATATTTTATAAAAAATAAATATATTTGATTTCCATTATAAAATTGCTTGGAACGTTGTGTTATTAAAATACTTATTTTTCTGTTTCACAACATACCTAGTGACTATAAAATGTTGAACATATTTTGATGTTTAATAATTAAATAAAGAAGACTATATTTAATGAATTATTAAATATCAAAATGTGTCCACTGGCTACTATACAAAAAGTAATTTATATTTTCACTTAAGAGAACATTGCAAAGAATATTTCTTTTTCTCAATTGAATATCATTTCTTTTGTGACTGTAAAATATTTGACACATTTTGATGTTTAATAGTTCATTGAATAATGAAGACTATATTTAATGAATTATTGAACATCAAAATGTGAACATCAAATATTGAACATCAAAATCCTAAGGTATTTGTTAACTTTTGATATATTCTTTCGATGTTTCATTCTATGGAAGTTTTCATTCCATTGGAAATTGAGAAAAATGTCAACACTAATTGGAATATCATCATTTGCAGCTCGTTGAATGGCCATTTTGCAGAAAGATAAATTGGGTGAAACTGCTCAATTGTTTGGCTAACCAAATCATTTGATATAATGCCACTGGTCTTTTTCCTTTGGGTAATCTTTTTGGATATCGTTTATAGGAAGTTATTTTCGAATGTTTCTGTCTTATAGGCCAGGTTCTCAGTAGCAATAGCCTTTGGGAGTGCCAACATGCTTGCTTTGTTCCTGGTGCGAAGTTGATAACCGTCTTGATATTCTTCGTGCAATGAACAGTGAACTAAGTCCATAGATAAGGACAATGAAACTTTTTGAGTCTATCCCACTATTAACATTATCAATTTAAATTATCCCTCATTATTTTAAGAATTATTCAACAACAAAATGTAACCAACATTCTATAGACAAGTTTTTTCATATGCCCAATATTCGCAGTATATAACGTCTGGAAGAACTTTTCTTGAATATGTTGGATTTATTTAGTCTCCAAATATTCTTCCAAATGTATGCGGACTCAAAGGCGAAATCACTTAAAAAATTTCTATGTGTTTTAATAGCTGATTTTAAATGACAGTCTTTTCCCTTTGATCCAGATAACTTCAAGATTTCGATGAGTATAAAAAAATCCTATTTTATAGAAATGGTATACGGAAGATTTCCAGAAAATATGAAATATAAGTTTCATCAAAAAAGTTTCAAGGAGAAAAAATGTTTTGGTTCTCTGGGGCATAATTTTGGGACCATGCTGTATGAAATGGAGAGTTTCAGGTTCGATCACAAACATTGTTGTGTTGCATCTGCTTTCAGTCTGCGCCTCTGTTCAAATGTTAGAGTTTTTCGAGTTTCCCGCCTTTCAAGGTTTAAAACTAATATAAAATATGAAAGCCTGGATTAATTTTTACTGCAGTATTTAATAAAAATAAACTCTTTCTATATCAGTTTCTTTAATAAATAATTAAGGAAATTAAGATAGATATTTTTCTTTATTTTATTTGTTTTTTATTTGATTCAAATTTCTTTTTCGAAAATGAAGACATCAAATCTAGTTATTCACAGAAAGTACTACTAAACTTCAAAATTGTCAAGATTATTTAATGTGTTTTGTTCATGAAATTTAAGTTTGACCCTATCTATTAAATATAGAGGCTAATATATATTAAAATACTCCCAATCGTTTAATTTGGAAAACTTTAGCTTCATAATTGATTTAAGATTTCTCTTTTCTTCCATGTAACATTTATTCAATTACTTCCTTTTCATTAAAAATTTTAGAGGCATTTTCTTAGTTTTGGAATCTAAAATTAAGTTTCTACTTTTAATGACCGGTTGCGGAATGGGTGCGAAGAAATAGGAACATAAATCACACCCACACACAGAGAATCAAACCTCAAACAATTCAATGACCTTTATAAGGTATTTATGTAATTTATATCTAATCTATATATGAAATAAATTTTCCATGCAGATAAAAAAAATAAAAATTTTCTAGAATATTCAAATTTCTCTGTGATTTCTTTCTTTATTTGATTTAAAGTCATCAAATCTAGTTATTGATACCGGTTGGTTGGTTTGTTTGTCGCTCAACGGTCATTTTTTGCACACGAGGGCTAATTAGACCGGGACCTACGGGTTAAAGTGGAATCCGAACCACTACAAACATTCACACCCAAGGTGGGATTCGAACCCACGAACTGTTGAACCGAAGGCAAGAGCGCTAACCATTCGGCTGCCAGCTCGGCTATTGATACCGGTAAAAGCAGAGGAAAAATAGCATTAAATTTACATTCTGTAAAAATCTTCTCCTACAATGCATAAATAGAGTAATTTAAACTTAATGAACGTTATGTAAAAGCATTTGTTTCTATATTCAAAGCACAATTCATTGGATGTTAGTAAAACGTGACATTGTTGATGCTTTGAATTTTGCACAAGATAAGAAATCCCACTATGTTGTGATACGTAGATTACTTTGCAAAAAAAAAAAATACACGCTACAATTTGCACTTAAAGGAAATCTTAATTTGAAATTTAAATAAAAAATATATAAACATTCCTTTAAAAATCTTATAAGTATCAAGCAGGCTCGTCAACTGTCGAAGGTCTTAACTTCCAGTAGAAAAAATTTATTTCAAGGAAAAGCTGCAGTTTGGAAAATTAATCTTTGAATGCTTACCCTTAATTATGAAGTTATTAAATATTGAACACGTGACTTTTTTCATGAGTGTTACAATGTACTTTCCCAATTCTCAGCTAGTAGTAGAATGGTTTGCTTTTTTGCTTTCGCCTCAACATACCGTGAGTTCGATTCCCACCTTGGGTTTGGATGTTTGTAGAGGTTCTGCATCTATTTTAAGACGTTTATACTGATACCTTGAGTGCCAAAAAGGACCGTTGAGTGACCAACAAACCAAACAGCTTTGTAGGTTTATTGCGAAATCATATATGTGCTGTGATCAACTGAAATAATACTTTCCGAAAAACCAGAAAAGAGTATTTACTTTAAAGCCATTTACAGGGAATATAGGAACAAGAGGAATCTTATAAATATATTTCATTACTCCCAAAAGTTAAGCATAGATGATGATTTTTAAAGGGGAAAAGGAATCGCACGTTTCTTTCTTGAAGTGAGATTTTCCCAGAGTGGAATGTTACATCATTTAAATTGCTTCTTCGCAGTATAAGCAACTTTACAGAAAATTCAAAGCAGAGTAAATTATATTTTAAAATAATTACAAGCGTTGTAATGAAAATTTCAAAATGAAGTGTACTTTTTTATTTTTAATTAGCCAGAGGCAGACATTCTGATATAAATTACATTCTATCCTATCTATCTGATATAAATTACATCTGATATAAATTACATTCTATATATATTTCAATATATTACCGAGCAAAAACTTGCAATCACAATAAGGATTTTATTAATGCAGAAAAAGATTCATAAAAACAAAGATCATTATGAAAAACCATTATTTATTTTTTCAAGCAATCGAATATAAATTCAAAAATTTTTCAGATCATAAAAATCCCCTGTGCCCACAAGTCCAATGGATCATTCATAAAACTGTCCAACATTTTTTTAATGACAAAATTTCGATCAGGATACTGTTTCTCACTTACTTTGAGACTCTTATTCAGTAATTTTAACGCCTGCTAAATATGTTCGATGAATAAGGATTTGTCAGGGGAGGATCGAAAAGGATTAAGGATCTGCTAGTTAGTCTTCTTGGTATATTATCTTACGAAAAGGAAGTCTATTTTTACTTTGAAAGCATAATATAATTTAATCTTGTACGGGATATTCGTATTTTATATAAGAAAGTACATCAACCAAAATTACCCTTAAGCTAATATTTAAAGTCATTTACACAAGGTACAATTGATAACAACATTAATAACAATGAGATGTTGCCATCGTTAAATGCAGTTTATTTTGCCTTTGTGTCAAAATTAAACAAAAATAAGTTCTTAAATGTATAGATTATTTAGAATATTATAGCAGTCTTGTATGTCTTGTCTCTTTATTTGTTGTTTTTGATGGCGAGGACATATTAGTTAGCAATAGCTGTCTTTAATAATTGTTGAATATTTTATTCGTATTCAGCAAATCGTGATAGTATTTTTTCTGAATATGATTCCTAAGAGTTCAGAAAATCTCGGAATTGGTAGTTGTGGTCGATTTTCCATGCTGTAGGTAACTTTGTCGTTAACGAAACAATCTTTCGCGCCCGCGCGCGCGCACTCACACACACACACACACACACACACACACACACACACACACACACACACACACACACACACACACACACACACACACACACACACACACAGATTCCAGAGAACACCATACCTTTCTCTGAAATTTTATTAACTTATTTATTTAAAATTTTTTTACATATTCTTTCTTTTTTACATACTTTTTCGACATACTTTTTAATTGTCATTTATACTAATAGTTAAGTCAGTTTTATTTAATTTTTAAATTAGAACTTATTTATTTTTCGTTTCAATAGCTGGATATATTGATTTGAATTTTGAAGACAGCTTCATTTCTTTGGACAGATAGCTGAATGCTGACTTTCTGATTTTCAATCAACACTTTCAAGATTCAACCTCTTACTCCTTCTTTAATGTCTGAAGTGAAGTAAAATTCACTTTAAAAGCAGATTTCATCCTAATTTGTATTTACTTGCAAAATATATAGTATAAAACGAACTAAAAGGGTTTTGTTTCTTTAGCAAAAGATGTTAGCTTTTTGTAACTAATCTAATGGACCAAACTCACTAGCTTCCAAGGTTCATAGCTTCCGATGAGAAGTGAGTACATAGCTTTCGGGGGAAAATTGAATTTAGAAAAATTACCTAAGCATTTACTGTTTAATTAGTAGGCTGCTTTGCATCATGCAATGAGATCTCACATATCTAAAAATAAATCAGATGTGGCATTGAACACTAGACAAATTTTCTTAGTTACGAAGTTTCTAAATACTGATATTGGAATTTCTTTCCTTCGCGTTCCAATAGATTTACGATCGGTGGCGTATTTGGAAAATCCAAAACGCGTTCGCTGCAGTGAGAGAGAGAGAGAGAGAGAGAGAACAATACTTTTTCAAAAACCGTAAAAAAATAGTAAATATCAATTTTTAAAAAGATAAATTCTGGGAATGTAGGAAGAAGGGGGATCTGATGCGATGACTATTTTTCTTTCTTCTCAGCGGTGACACATAGATGAGAATTTTAAAATGGGTAAAAGTGCTACACTCATCTTTTCTTGAAGTGAGAATAGTTCCAGGAAATTCAAATCTGATTTATAGTTGAAATTAAATTCAAACACTAATCAAAATTTCGAAATAAAACACAGCTTTGATTTTAAGCCTGTCAGACTAACATCCTGATGTAAATTTCAGTTACAGTCTGTACAGTCTTCTTCCATTCAACTCAGACAAAAGTTCAGAATGAGGATTTTGTTTATATTAATAATGATTACCATCTCAGTCTTTATGAAACATATATTTCAGTAATTGAAGGAATTTCATAAATCAATCACACTTAAAATTTAAAAATTTTTTAAGAAATTATTTTCAGTTAAAATTTTTTTCACACATTCGTCACCAAAATGTCGGATTAAAAAGACTCATTCAGATCTGTTCTGGAATTAGGCATGAAGATATAAATAAAAAATTGCAGTGTTTCTTTCTCAACAATTTATATCAGAATGCTTTTTAATATATAGATCAACTTTTATTATCCGGATTCAAAAATCTTCATATGATAATATTCTTTCTTGAGTTTTTTCGAGTACGATTTCTCTAGGGATTTAAAGTTTTCCATTCAAATCTTTCATTTAATTTTCTTTTTATTAAACTCTCTCTGCTTGTATCTAAAACCCAAAATATTTAAATTAGCTAAAAAGAGAATATCAAAGTATTTTTTAAAAATATTTTAAAATTTTTCTTTAATTTCCAGTGAAGAATATTTTTTGTTGGGTCGTTTCATGCACATTGCGTGGTGTAATCTTCCTTACTTAATCCCAAGAGAGTTTCTAAGAAGGAAAAATGTGTTTCCCTCAGTTTATTTAATTCCTTAAAGATGTTTACAAAAATTCAAATGAAACTATCTTAATACTTTTTCTTGAGAAAATACCAGAAAATGCCTTTTAACCAGTGTTAAATTTTTTAAGTATTCTTTTTGACATTTTTAATTGCAAAATTTTTCACTATAAGTTTAGCAAAAAAAAAAAATAGTTTTCAAGGTAAAATATTGTTTGATGTAACGTTGTTTTACAAAAAAATCCATAAAAATTTCTTTTATAGATTAAAACGTTTGATTGTTCCCATTTGGGAGATTTTCCAGGATTATAAGAGCTTTCAAATAGCCGTTTCGAATTGAAAATGCATGTAGAGATTTACAAATAAATCGAACGAAATGAGAAAAAGTACTAAATTAAAGCAGAATTTTATTTATAAAAACATCGATTAAAAATTGACATGAATTGAAATTATGAGAATTCAAAAACATCAAGGAACGTACGATAAAAAAATAACAAAAAATTTGTCGTAACTGTAACTTCCATTGTACAATTAAATTATACTCTAGAACACTTTTAGCGATATCTTTAAAGTAATTAATCGAATAAAATAAACGATAAACCATGCTCCCATACAACGCTTATGTACAAACAATTATGTGTTCGTTTACTAATGTTAAATTTCAGCCGGGACACACATGAATAATGAGCCATTCAAAGATTAATTACTCGAAATACTGCTATTTTAATGCTTACATAAGTAAAATTTTCTAATGATCGATAATGATCATTAAAGTCAGTTGGATGTATTAGAAACGAAATTTAGTGATATTCAGCATTGTGTAAACTTTAAATAATTAGCAAATGTACTCAGTGTAATGAAAGCTGTGTATTGTAACTAAGGTTGCCTATGCTTTAAAATTTTAAAATGAACTCTATTTGAGAGATTTATGAGATCTAAAGCATACAAAACTGAAAGGCAAATTAAAATCAATTGCAAAGTGACCAAACAAATAGAAAGGCGAATTAAATTGTTTTCCTTAGAATATACGTTCTTTAAACTGTTGAAAGACACAGTTCTCTTTGAAAATATATAAATCACTTAAGCGGATAACAAATCTCATTCATCAAAACTGGTCATCATGAAGTATTAGGTTGGTGCGTATGAAATGTCGGATTCTCTTTACATGCGGACGTTTTCCTCCCTGTTTTCGTTATACTTTTGTATTTGGCATAACCTCATTCATACTCGTATTGTCCATTGCCAGAGACTCATTTCAGCAAAATAGGTTTTCTCGAAGGTCTTCCCTTTTTTATTTCTTTTGAGTTTATTGCCGATATGAATTCTGCCGACATTCGCGTCATTTTCTTATATGAGTACAAACTTGGTAATAGTGCTGCAAAAGCTGCATGCAACATAAACCAAGCGTTTGGGGAGAATACGGTTAACGATCGGAAAGTGCAGCGTTGGTTCGAAAAATTTCGGACTGGCGATTTTTCACTGCAAAATGAGCCGCACGGAAGACCCAAAACGTCTGTGAAGAATGATGACCTGAAGGCTCTAGTGGAAGCGGATCCAGCCGTATCCACGAGGGAACTTGCTATCAGGATGAAAGTTGACCATACAACGATATTGAGACACCTTTCTGAGATTGGCAAGGTTAAGAAGATGGACAAGTGGGTACCGCACGCACTGACAGAGCGAAATAAGCTGGATCGGTTAAACGTATGCTCATCATTGCAGCATCCACCATATTCACCGGATCTCTCGCCGACCGATTTTCATTTTTTCAAGCATTTAGAGCTGTTTTTAAGGGGCAAGCACTATGAAAATGAAGACAGTCTAAAAAACTCGATATCAGAGTTTATTAATTCTAAAGATCAAAATTTTTTAAGACAGACATCTACGCTTTAAAATCTCGTTGGGAGAAGTGTATTGAAGCGAATGGAGCATACTTTGATTGAATAAACAGCTTTTGAAGAAAGATATGCAGTTTTATACAATCACTTAAGAATCCGACATTTCATACGCACCAACCTAATATTTAAGGAAAACTTTGTCAGTGTGTTGTTACCTTATATTACAAAATACATAACTCTAGTATCTTGAAGGGTGCAGGTAATTCTTGACAGTAAAAAGAATTGGAGATACGAAACGAAACTATCGTGTTGATAGTGTTGATAGAATATATATATATATATATATATATATATATATATATATATATATATATATATATATATATATATATATATATATATATATATATATATGACTATATAACACACACAATAACCACACAGATTTTCATAATTTTTGCACTGACATTGCAATAAATCACTCATCGTAAGGCTGCATTTTTTTGTCAAAATGTGGTCAAGTTTATAAAAACAATGTATATAAAGCTGTAGTCCCATACGTGCTCTATTTACACTGATTAATTGGACTCGTGCGTGTTTGGAGAATAATACTGATGATTTTTTTAAAATGATTTATTTGGAATAACAGATTTAATAGCTAAGACATACAAGGGGGTTATCTAAGAAAGAACAGCACACATTAAAATGTATGAAAATCCTACTGAAATTGTATATATTTCGAATTTTTTTTTATGTAATCGTTACATTATTTCCTTTATATTTCTATATTTCTACATAATCGATTCATTTTATCTGTACTTGAGGCCTTACTTAAGAATTTTGAAACACCATTTTTCAATTATTATTTGCATAGAATTGTTATACCTATAAATTCTATTCAGAAGTCGATATGAATGCTATTTTATAAATATCGAATTTTTTTCGTATCCAAAATAATGGAATATATTTGAACGTGTAACTTTAGAAATGAATATTTTTATATTACAATAAGAAAATGGAAAATGAAACCCGAAGAAAATTCTATTATTAGGAATTTTTGCGGATATGAAATATTCAAATAAATTTTAAACATAAAATTTGAATTCATTTTGTATGTGTATCAGCAAAATCGATTCTCTCCTGTATGATATTTTCTAACAAAAGATTATATTTTTTTAATATTTTCAATTCTAATGTATGTCAATTAATAATTTCTAAACAATTCCTGTAAACTTGATTTAAGCTATTGTTTGCATGAACTCAATTAAAATATCAGTCGTGAGGAAAATCATTTTTATCAATTTAAAAAGAAAAATTTGAGTGAATTGAATTTTTAGAATTGATATTGAGTGAAGTTTTAAAGTTCGTATGGAATTGTTAATAGTATTTCACCTATTTAATTTATAAGAATGTAATTTCAAGATTTATAAAAGTAGTACGCATGAATAATTTTGGAAATCTCCAAAAGATTTTTCCAGACGAAAATATTTATTAAAATTTTACATATATAGGATTTTTACTATGAACGAGCAATCTACACTTGTAAACGTGAATTAATTTATTTATAGGAGAGACACCCCTAAATTTTGAGGATTATGAGGAGTATTTTGAGGACCCCTAAATTTTGAGGAAATGAGACACCTCTAAAATAGGCGAGACCCCATATTTGGAGTTATAGCATTGAATAATTTATTTGCAATATATTTCTGGTTTCCTTCTTCTTCTGATTGAAGCATTGTTGTTTACAGTTATTTGCCTCGTAATCTTGAGCTATGATCAAGTGACGAAGTCAACATTTGAACTGGCATGCTCCAATTCCTGCCATGCCAAACCAGTAGAATTACATTACTACATTCTACGTACTCCACTAGTCATTCATCAACATGATAGATTTTCGGCTAGGTTTGGTATAGAACCTATAACTTTCCGGTCACGAGAACGACGCTTTTCAGAACCAGGTCACTACAGCCTCCACTGAAAAAAATTGGTTAGAATATTCATACTGTTTTTATGAGCAAACAGAAGCCTCTAAACACAGCCTGTCCTATTGTGAATTTGATGTATGTTCAAATGACGTAATGGACACTTGACCTATCACTCTGCTCTCCATGTCACTCACATCTTGAGAGGGATATTGAACCCTATAGAACGTTCTATGTCGGCACTATTTTTAGCCTTATAGTCTCCCGACCGAATGAGAAATCGAAGTCATTATCTCATGGTCACAAGATAATCGCCTTTCTCCAATGAAGCTACCAATTTTTAACCTCATGGTCTTCGACTGAATGAGAAATCGAAGCCATTATTTCATGGTCACGAGATAATCGTCTTTCCCAATTGAAGCTACAAATTTTAACCTTATGGTCTTCGACTGAATGAGAAATCGAAGCCATTATTTCATGGTCACGAGATATTCGCCTTTCCACATTAAAGCTCTACCAATTTTACTTCCCTTTGAAGCTATCAATTTCTCTTCGACTGAATGAAACATTGAAGGCATTATTTCATGGTGGCTTTCCCCACTGAAGCTACCACGCTCCCAAAAATGTTACTTAGGACTCAATCAAAGAAGTCACATATGAAGTTATTAATTTTTTTCGCTGAAGGTATAATTTAATGATTAAAAGAAGAAACTATGTGTTAGAAAATTTATTATTTTTCCTCCTGAAATAATCAAATTATAGAAATGTCTGAAGTTTCTTTCAAAATAGTTCTTGGGAAATAAGCAAATACATACCAGATGAGACAAAATAGATTTCACAAGATTTTGAAATTGCGTAAGTATACAGAATCCACATATAATTTTTTCTATCAAGGATTAAGCACACAGACAAAGAGTGTCTGTTAATATCAAAATACAAGCATTATTTTGATATTAAAATATACTTCCATTTATTTCAGACAAATTTATACTTACTGATATTTCGAAATAAACATTTTTTAAAAGAAATTTTTAATAACTTTTTAACTCCGAAAATATTAATTTTTCTAATACTAAATAAGTAAGCAAATAATAATAATTTCAAATTAATAAAGTTAAATTTTTTTAGTAAATTTAGAATAATAAGCTAAAAAGTGAATTCGTTAAATAATAAGAATATATTTAATTTTGCAAGCGGATGTTTCATTTTATTAATTAAATGTTTTATTTTTTTGTTAATAAGGTTTGTAATGTGTAAACGTAGGAATTATATATTACAAAAAGATATAAGGAGAAATTCTTTAAATAACAATCACTTAAGGACATTTTAGCAGATTTTTCTGAAACTTTGTCCTAATATTGTCATAACAAAATTGTAGACGCTTCCTTTGTTTTAGAAAAAAGTAAAATGTCAAAGTAGTACTGATGAATATCTTTATATAAACAAAAAATTTTAATAATAACACAAATATTTAACATAATAACATAACATATGCATACTAGCATTTTAGTAATAATAATATTTTTTTTAATAATAACGTACAATAAGTATTTCAATTATAGCATAAAAAATTTTGAAAAATAAGTTAAATCATAGAAAAATGAAATCTATAAAAATTAATTGATGTTAAAAAAATTTGTGCAGTTGAAAAATGATCTTATACCTAGATGAAACGCATTTTGATTTTCTTGGAGTGAGAGTTTTTCTTGTCATCCTTTTCTTTACATTCATAACACTGATAACATTCCTCATCGAAAAATAATCTTATCCCTTTCTTTCTTATTCCACCATTAACACTGGAATCGTCGTCATTTTAAGTTGTTTTTTCCTTGGTTTCCAATTTTTTTGCGTAAGTTGTATATTTACGCTTTCTAAAAACGATTATTTTAGTAAAATAAATTGTGATCAAAATTAACAAAACGTTGTCTTATTTTCTGTGTGTTGTTTTGTGTATTTATTTTTATTGAAAAATATCGAATGTACTTAATTTTTGGACTCTTAAAATATTGCTTATTTATTTGTATTTAAATAATTTTCTTAGCATTGGAAGTTATATTAAACTTTTTATTGAACTTTAAATTCGGCCATATTTATTTTCATTCAGCTTAATTTATTCAATTTATTCTTTTGCGATTTTTTTTAATGAAAAATGTTTTAACAAATTTAATGAAGTGAAAAACAACATAGACGTAATTAATCATAACATTTAATTTAATTGTATAATTAAAAATAATTTTCATTTGTCTTTACTGAATTATTTAAAATATAAATATCTATTCCTTGAAACAAATAAAAGATAGAATTTGAAAAAACGTTTGACAATTTGCCATTATTTATTAAAGTGTATAATGACAAAATTTATAACATTTTGTAAACTGAAATTATACAACAGAAAAATGAATTTTCATTATAAATTTATGCTGTTAAAATTAAAATTTATGAAGTATTTATAAGAATAATTTTTTTCCATTTCTGTAAATTATATATTTATTCATTTGAAAAGCATTTATCTATTCATAAATATAAGTAATAAATATAAAATTTGTAAAAACATGCTAAATACTTTAATATTATTTCTTGAAATGAGTACCCATATTTATGAATATCATACATTTTTATGACTTTTTTCTTTAGTTATTTTTTTGAAGAGAGAGAAAGTAAATTAAATCTTAAAAATTTTATTTATCTTAGAAGAAAAGTGAATAAATGATATTTAAATTATTTAATTTATTTAAATGTATTGTAATTATTTGATAAATATATTTAAATTATTAATATAAATATTAAAAAAAACATTGAAATTCGTTTATGCAGAAGATTACAGTTTAAAACTAAATTTTTATATGTATTTCAAGAATTCATTATAATCTCTACTGAAAAATGTTAATTATTATAATATAGTTCATTTCAAAATATTATATATTTTAAAGAGAAGAGTACATAAAATGTATGAGAATACACAAATAATAAGCAAATAGACAATTACATACATATGTTCTAAAACAATTCAATCTGATTTTGTAATATAAATTAATTTTTATAACTATTCTTTTTTCTGATTACTTGTTTAATAAATAATAAAAACAGATATCACGTTTATTAGAAATGAAGTTTAAAAATTAAAACTAACATTGCAGATGCCTCTTTGGCAAAATGATTACCTACTTTCATCATAAAAATATTTTTTTGAATTAAAATCGCATGAGTGTTCAATATTTTTTATGAAAGGATGTGTGTATCATACGTTTGTTGCAGAATTTATTCAAGTATTTATGTAAGCTCTTAGTTTTCAGTATAGTTTTACAATAAAAATTGAAA
Organism: Latrodectus hesperus; assembly: GCA_037975125.1. Classification (NCBI taxonomy): domain Eukaryota; kingdom Metazoa; phylum Arthropoda; class Arachnida; order Araneae; family Theridiidae; genus Latrodectus; species Latrodectus hesperus. Next base: position 25,678,682 of record CM075859.1, read on the forward strand.
AAGAAAGCAAAATCTCATAAGCGGTAAACATTTTTTAGATTTGCAAGAATTAAGATGATAAGTTTAAAATAATTCATAGAATAAAGGATGACTGACATTTGTAAAAATGGAAAGTTATCAAAAATTATAAATTACGAGAAATATTTACAAAAATATTAAATTTTGAGTAAATGTTAATTCATAGATTTAAGTGACTTTCTCCATTTTGACAACTAAAAAATACATACTTTAATTTAATTTCGCTGCACAAAATCATGGTAAATTATTTCATCATAATTATTCTGTACATTTTAAATAAAGTTTAGAAAAAAATAAGTCATGCTGATTTCTTGAAAATGTTTTGAAAAAAAAGTATAATTCATATGAAAAATATTTACCTTTCAAGTTAACATGGCTGAACAAATTATTTTTGGAAAACGTAATCAAAATATGCGAAAGTAATTCCATAAACATGTTATGTCTTTTTAGATGAAATTAGATGAATAGAATAAAAGAATACCGATTATTTTGAAGTAAATTTATGTTCATAATTTGTAAAAAATTTAAAATCAATTGTGTAGTGGGGGAGGTTGTACATTAGTGATAAGAATAAGTAAGTGTGTATAAAAGTGAACACACACTTAAAACATTTGAATATTTTAAAACTAAATTTAAGGCACAGCACAGAATTAGACGAAAAAGAGAAAGCACAACTTCTTTTTAAATATAATAACGATCTGTAATTATATTGGTTATAGAACAAAGAGACGTAGCATTTATGCAATATTCAAAATCAGTTACTTAATCTATTGAAATCTCAAACTGAAATTTGAGTTTTAAAATCCCATAAAAGATACCATAAAATGTCTGAATGTAGAATTTGAAACTACCAATAAACTTGAAGCTTAAAAATTCCTTAATAAAATCTGTTCCACCGGCTGTATTAAGACCAGATACCAAAACGACAAGTTGATATTTTCACAAGTGGAAGACATTCTGAGAATGATTGAAAATATTCCAATGCAATTTATTTTCAGTTTTGGTTAAGTTTCGTAGACGTTTCCTAGGAAACACGCATATGCTACGTATTTTCGTAGATATTCATTCGAATTTAATCTCTATATATTTATTAGATTTCCTTTAAAAATAATAACTTTTTTTAATAAATATAACATTATGGAGAATGTAATATATTCTTATTACATTCTCTCTATTTTAAAACTTTTTATTATATTTGTTTTACGTTTTTATTTACTATTATTCACCAAATTTTAATCTAATTTAATGGAATTTTCGTGAAAAGATAAAAAGTATTGTTGTTTATAAAGTATTTATTTTAATTTACGCGTATGGTTGATTTCTTAATTAAAAATATAAATAAAAATATATTTATTTGTAAGATTGTATATGTAATCACATGATTTCCTTATTTACGTGATATATTCAATAAATACTTATCTTTGATTAATAAATCAAAATTGGTAATTTGTTTCCTAATTTACATTTGAAGCAATCAACTGTAAATTATTCATACAAGTAAAAATGCCGAATTATAAAATTTAAAACTATTTACTTACCCTCACTTCAGAAGAACAAAGAGGTATCTTATTCTTAAAGAAAAATGATTAATTTGGAACTTTTACAAGTGAACTTTTAACAATATTCAGTTGAAATACATTTTTCTGTGTTCAGTACATCAAGAAATAAATTTAGTTTTCTGAGTGTTTCATTTATAGAAGTTTTCATTTTTAAACTTGTTTAAAAAGGTGTTTTACCGAAAAGAGATAAATTTGTTTTAGAATCAGAGAACAAAATTGATCTAAAATGCTATGTTTAGCAATAGTTATGTACTAAAATTAGCCATTTACAGTGTTTCGTAAAAACGAAACAAGATTTTAGAATTTCTTTACACATTTTTCTTATGGATAGTTAGTTTCTCTGTTTGAGATTTTGGATTAATATTATTATTGTACCAAACGATGTCTAAGCATATTTGGTTAATTAATATTTAATTGCCAAATAAGAGACAAAAACAATAGATTCTGTATAAATTGCTTAAAAATAATAAATTTAAAATAAATTATTAAACAAGTGTGTGTCTATTTTTAAGAAGATTATAAAAAAATCATTATAAAACTGAAGCAATAAAAGCATTCAAGCAAAAAACAAACCAGATTAATAATTAATGGAACCGAAAATTTAATTACTCTAATTAATGAAAGATTAAGAACAAAACTGGGTGTTACAGAGTGTTAGTTAATCTGCTTCTCACACATTATTTAGTGATTAAAGCTTTCGAATGGACTTAAACAGTTTTCTCTTGTACTGAAGATATTATCAAATCTATTATAATATTTCTATATAAGTACATGATAAAATGTATATTTGAACAAAGGAAACTTATTTCGAATGCAAAAGATAGATTTACAGTAATACTTTTAGAAATAGTAAAGTACAAAAACATAATACTTTATATTTGTGTTTCATTAAGTTATTGTGACACTAATAAGTTATTAAAAATTTTAATAACAACAAAAACGAAAAAATTAGATGAATTTAATAAACAATTTTTACAACACCTGGCAAAAGAAATATTTCGATCGTAAATCATTTATTATGATTTTCTCTCTAATCTTTACAGTACTATTCTGTAATATCACAAAAAATATCGTTTTTTAGAATTTATAACATGCATAATTCGTTGAAAGGAATATTTTCAGCATTTTTATATTTTATTAACTTTGATAAAGGTAGCTTGTGTTTACCACTGGGCTATGCAAATGAAAATTTATTACTGAAGTCCAAACTTTATTTGAAGAAGAGTTTTAAAATCAATTTGCCAAGTGAAGGGATGTGTAGCTTTTGTTAGATGATACAGGATCTGGATTGCACCAGTTGAAAATGCTTTTCGTCAAGTGCGTTTTTTTGAGATAACTGCATGAACTTTACAGGTTATCTGACATTGCAAATGCGTTTCTGTTATTGTCAATAACTACTTTTTTTAATTTGAAGGTGAATTTACAACATAATTTTTTTTTATCCTGTACGATTAAATTAGTAACACATAGATTACAAAGTAAGTAAGCAAATATTTATAAACTGAACTTGCCTTAAACAATAAATATGTCACTAGAATTTTATAAAATAGATAATAAACACTTATTTTAAGAGCTGAAGTGCTTATTAATCTAAGTAGATTTGGTATTTATTAATCTAAACGAAGTTATATTGGAATATTTTGACACAGCATAGTGGATAGCCTGTGTCTATTGAAAGGTATTTTATACGCCGGGTAAGTTGCATTACGAGAGGTCTTTTCATATATAGGGAGGCCGTATTCCGTACTGCAAGGGAGAAAACTCGGAAAAGCTCCGCAGTTCCTAGCGCGACACCGTGCATGCAGAAGATAGAAATGCAATATCCATCTCCTACCGCTGTCTACCGCAAATGGCTAGGATGATCTTGTCCTACCTTTAGGCCACGGTTAGTCTTAACTGAGATACTGACAACAACATGATGGAATATGCTTCTACAAGAAAAAAATAAATTAAAACTTTGAATACAACAAGGATTTTATGCTTTTAGCCTATATTCTTAAAGTCATTTGCTTAATTTTCGTCTTTCCACAAACAAGTTCTATTATTATACATAAATAGTCACTGCATCGTTTGGGCTTTTCAAAATTTCTAATTTTTTAAATTTAAGTACGTAGATTTTGGAATTATATTGCGTGATTCCCTCATAAATATTTTAGAATTCATTGCGAACAAAATTCACAGATCATAATTTATTTATATTACAAATCCTATCATTTTAAAAGGATTAGTTAAATTTATTAATTCTATTCCAGTCATATAAAATTTAAAGTCACCAGGAATAACTACTTTGGAACATTTTATCTATTCATTTTGCTTATAATAACTTTCCTATTTGATAAAAAATTTTCCTTTGGTTGCTTATAAAACAGATGATTCAGCACTATTTTTCAAAAATATTTTACTGAAATAAAGGAATTCAATTGAATTTTATTGTTTCTATTTTTAACATCAGAATAATCTATAATCAGTAACATAACGATACAAAAATTAATCTGAAGAGGGAAGTGATAATATGCATTAAATTTCTATCAATGATAAAAATATGATAAAAATTTTTAATTTTCAAAATTACTTATAAAATGTCAAAAAACATTTAAAATACCAAATTAGGTTTATTGAAATGCAAAATTTAATCTTTAATGATATGAAAAGCTAATATGAAGAATTTTTTGAAAAGATTGCACATTCACTGATATTTGTTTAAATAAATCAGCCGTATGACAGCTCTTTCGACTTCTATGGAGGCATAAAAGATAAAATTGACGTCATTTAAAAGAGTATCAAGTTTTATTGTTTATATTTAAGTCATTCCTTTATCTTGAGCTGGCGATAAATGATCGCTAAGGTGTTCATGTAAAGTGGATAATAACGTCAAGGGCAAAATTTATTTTTATAATTGACGTGTGTGCTTTCCCATTGTTTTAATAAGAGCTATAATTGTTCATCACTCACCAGTCTCTGCATCAATATTTTTGTTCACTCATATATACAATATAATGTCTGAAGTCCAACTGTTATAAGTTTAAAATGTCAATAAACTAACAAGAACTTTTATCTTAAAAAATTAATTTTTCAAGGTTTAGTGAAAATTATTTTTCGAATCACCTTGAAAATACTCGATTCATTTTACAAAGGCAGACTTCATTTATCAGTTCCTCATAGAGGAATTTTAATAACTAAAACACACACATACACAACGGAATTAAAACATGAAATGTTTGTGCAATATCTATTGAAATAAATCAAAACTTTGCAATAAAAAAATGTTTTTAGAAAACAAATGTTTTAAGGGAGGGGTGGGGAAATATTTATTGTATATGAGAGACTTAGAGAATATAAGATTTTTTATTCACAGTAACCGACTCTAAGTATATATTGATGCCGGCAGGGGCGTAGTGAAGGGGGGGGGAGGGTCTATCGTGCCCCCAGGTGCCACTTTGAGAGGGGAGCCAAATAGTAGTTACGAAATTTTTTTAAATAGAAATATCAATTTTACTTGGAGAAATATATTTTAAATTTAATAACTATTTTTTCCTGTTGTAGAACTTGCCATAAATGAAAATGTTGCTATTTTTATACTTCCATATCAATAAGTTAATATAGTTTAGTTCGTATTAAAAATGTTTGTTCTTTTAACCACGTTTTCCATTATCTTTTCTTACAGTTTTTTATACTTTGCTCAAGATTTGTGATGCTTTATCATTATTTTGTGCAGTAAATCTTGTACATGTGGTGATAAAAATATGTTAAATTTTTTCTGATAATAATTCTGAAATATAAATTACATTGGTTAGTTTTCTTTTTATGCATTTGAGATGTTTTTAGTTTTAACTTATTAACCAAGTAATACTTGTTGATGTTATATCTCTTGATTTACGAATCAATAATTTAGGGAGATTCCAAAAAGGTAAACTCGTGATCTAATCTGTAACTGATTTGTCTTAGTGTGAATGCAGCAAGATTCCCCATGTTCTTTAGAATACTAATTTTTTTATGCTATCTCTAAATCAAATTGCGTACTTATGAAAAATTGTAACATTGATTAATTAAGCAAATGAATCTTTTCTACTCAAAATAAAAAAAGCAAGATATCTCATTGATATTGCATCGACTGACAAATGCATCATTAGGAACTCGCAGGATGTTATTTTTCATTTAGGAATTCAAAAAATCTTTTGTAGAAATTTTGATGTTCTGAAATATTATTTGACTTGATATCCATTTTTTATAGTTATTATAAAATATTTTATTTGATAAATAATATTTATACTCTTATAAATGCCGCCCAACTTGTCTAGTGGTCAGCAGGTCTGACTGCGGATAGTTAGGTCCTGGGTTCGAATGACGGTTCGGGCATGGATGCACTTTCTCTCTCTATCTATCCTGTCTTTGTCCATTCCTTGTATGAATGTGGAATGAATGGTTGCCTACCCTATAAATGGGTACATATGGCATGTGTGTACTGAGGAAGTCGGACTCCACACCAAATTACGGTTTAGTTGGAAAAGTGGAGCAGTGCACCCCATATTGCCAGCCTGGCTGGTACTCGACAACAACAACAACAACTCTTATAAATAAAAATATCTGAACTTTTATCTCATTTTGACTAAAATAAAATAAGAAAATCACTCTCTAAAAAGGAAATTTTATAAAACTGAAATATTATCAATAAAGACCTGTCAAACTATAGTTAAAACACAAGTGTGTGTGAAAATTTTTCTTTAAAAGTTCTTAAAATTTGCATTTTTTAATAATCAATGAGAAAAGTATGAAACCTACAAAAAATTTCATTTCAAATAAAATGAATGGATGTGTGAAAAGTATTTCATTTCTCAATTCTTAATAATTTACTTTTATAATTACAATTATTATTATAAATAAAACTTACGCCAAATTCTAATCACTGAAATTTCGTATAGACAACAAGTATATGATTATGAAATTATACACTGCTGGACAATTGCTAAGGACGGATCACAAATTGCAATGTAGTATAACATTAAGCGAGACTTGAGACCTAGTAGGATAAAATATAGTTGCCACACTGTTCAGACATAAAAAATGGAAGATAGATAGGATATTTATTGAATAAAGGATATTTATTGTTCTGGAAAGTACAAAAGCTGTGAAATATCTGAAAGAAAAAAATGTTCATTTGATGCTGCATACGGAAAAATGGAACAATGCATCTTAAAGTCAGCAGGCACCTTGAAGAAAGGTATCAGTACGGGATATGTCCACCGTGGAGTGTGATGCAACATTCCACACGTCGTATCATACTTTGCACAACATTATCCAGCAGCTGTTGAATCAATTTATTCCATTCCTCTGGGAGTGCACGGATGAGGTTATTCTTGTTTGTCGGAGGATAGTTTCGACCAGCAACTTGCCTCCCCAAAGCATCCCACACATTTTCAATGGGGTTTAGATCTGGAGAACGTGATGGCCATACGAGGCGTTGAATACCCTCGCTGTCTAGACAATCCTGAACAGTGAGTGTTCGAGGACATGTTGCGGTGTCGTCCATAAAAACATATTTATCACCGACAGCACCACGAAAAAACGAACATGAGGAAGTAGAACTTCATTACTGTATTGTTGGTCATAGTCTCATTCACAACCACATGTAGGGGTGTGCGGCCATTGATCATGATGTCGGCCTACACCATGACACTGCCTGTCGGATATCGGTCCCTTTCCTGGATATTTTCTGGACGATAAGCAGTACCACTCTCATGCCAGATCAGTTGGCGTCTACAATTCGATGATAGACTGAACTTACTCTCATCTGAGAATAGTACGCATGTCTAGTCCTATTCAGTCCAATTGCGATGCTCACGACACCATTGCAAACAGGCAGTACGGTGCTGTCTGGCCAATGGGACACACCCAACAGTTCTGCGGGCGTGTAGTCCTCTCCCCTCAAACGTCTGGCAACAGTTTTTCGGGAGATCTGCTTTCCTGAGGCAGCAAGAAACTGATTTGCCACCTGCTGAGCTGTGGTGCGCCTGTTCCTTTTTGCTGATAGAACTATATATCTTCAGGCGTAGTACTTCAAACACGACCTCCCCCGTGCTGCCTACTACACATTCCAGTAGTTTTAAATGACTTCCACAGCCGTGAAACAACGCTGTGAGCGATGTCGAACTCCCTGGCAACATCTGTTATTTTTCGCCCTTCTTCGATCTTTCCAATAATTCGGCCACGCATAAAATCATCTAAGTGATGTCGGGAAGACATGCCAAAAATTTCAAGTTCGTCTAGTAAATCTTTTCTGTAAAACTTTGACTTGAAACAACAATTGTCTACACGCGTCAAAACCTTTAATGCTCTTATAAACGCTATCACGTGGTGAACAGACGTGGAAAAAAATTTGCATACGCATATTTCTTCTTACTATATTCCGCACTTATTCTAATTTTCCACATTTTGCTTCCTTTCATTTTGTGGTTGCTATGGATGATAGTGTTATCCGTCCTTAGCAATTGTCCAGCAGCGTAGTATCGAGAGAATTTTGTCAGGTAAATAAACTACATCTCCGTATTTATTCTTTTGCGGAACTCCTAAATTATAAGTTCCTTAAACTACCATGGCTATGTTCAATAAAATACGAGAAAAATGTAATAGGTATTTAAATATGTTATATATACATTTGATATAGCTTTAAGCTTAAGTGAAGCTAAATCTGTATGATATAGTGAATCTGTAGAAAACTTCATTTTAAAGAATAATACTCATTATAAATAATTAATGTTGCATAAAAAATTCTAATGATTTTGATTTTAAATTTTTTCACTTGCTGATTAAATTAACTTCACTTGAGCCCCGACCTTATCAAACAAAGAAGGAACCCGACAACGATGAAGAAACTAAAAATGCTAAAAGAATCAAATATTAATTTTTATGATAAGATATTAATTTTTATATCCATTTCATTTACTAAAAATCATTAAAAGTATCAGAAAAATGAGGAATATAAAACGTAACTGAAAGATGTTATTGAGACTTGAAACTTCTGGGAGAAATTCTTCTACATCGCCCCGGAGGAAAGAAAAGCTCTGTATTTACCTCAACCTTGTAGTAACTTCTTAGTCTACTGTCGCGTTACACTGTGAAAGAATTCGCGTTGAAATGTATTTCCCATTAGTGGTCCTCTTTGTCCGAAAATGTTTGTGTTCAGTAACAGACTGACCCCCAACAGAAAAGAGTTTCTTTTCAAGATAGCTATGCAGTATCCAATCAAGAGAATTGTGTTCCTGGAATCAAAATACGATACTACGCTGGAAATAGAAAAGTAATTACCTCCAAATGCTAGGAAAATTCATAATTTTTCTTTTATTTTAACAATTTACCCGGTTAGAATATCATCATTTCCCAAATATCGCGCGTGGAGCTCACAAATATTCATCTTTAGCAAATTTTGTTATTTCGTTCTTTAAATTGAATATCAACTAGTTCTTATAGATAAATTTTATATTTTGTTAACTTAAAGATCTGGAAAAAGAGAACAATTTAGATTATTAGAATTTATGAAAACACTTCCATGTCAAAACAAATTAAAACCATATTCTAAAAAAGAATTTATTTATATTTGTTTTAAATTTACTTATTTACGTGCATTAGACTGCTATAATACTTAGAATCGCAGTTTGCTAGATTTTTTATATTTGGGCTTGACAAATTTGCACTGCCTCGAAACACATGGTTAATACCATTTAATTTCAGAGAAATGATTTTCTAACACAATCTTTAACTAACTCTAAATTTCCATAAGGTTGATTTCTACTGATACATTTCCGAATCCTATTCTAGTTATGATTTTTTTTTATCTCAAATTTAGAAGTACAACCTGAGCCTTTAAAATTATCTATATTTAAGATTATTTTAAAGTAGATACTTTGTGCTGTTGTTATTTGCATTATACTCTTATTATATGTTTATTCTATATATTTTATTACTATTTTTTGAAATGGGGCGCCAAAATTGGTATCTTACGCGGGCGCCAATTGTACTCGCTACGCCGCTAGATGCCGGGTTAGGATTTTTTAATATTAAAACACAAGATAATTAAAACATGAAATTTCTGATTAGTATGAAAGAAAAAATATCATAATTATGGTATTTTTAGGTTTAGGTTCAGGGAAAAATATTAGTAGAGTCTATTTTTCAAAACTATATGATTCATTCCACAGTAGTGGATTTCATTTACCAATCCTTGATAGAGGAATTTTTATAATGAAAAGCACATCAAAAATAAAACATGAGATTTCTAAGTGATCTGAAATAAAGCATCAAAATTTTGCTATTAAAATAAGATTTTTTAAAAGTTGATTTTTTCCAATTTTTTGACTTTTTTTTTTAGGTTTAGGAGAAATATTAGTCTGTTTCAAAAAACATAAGTTTCGTTCAAGAGTAGCGGGCTTCATTTATCAATCCTTAAAGGAGGCTTTTTTTATAATGAAAAGCAACAGAATTAAAATATGAAATTTCTGAGAAATAGGGAAAACGTATCAAAAACTGCCACTAGAAAACAAAAATATTATAAGACAAAGTTTAATAACATGAAATTTTTTTAAAATTTTATAATAATTTTACCGCAAAAATATTTCAACTATCTACTTTACGACGAAGAATTCAAGCATTTTAAGAATTTTGAACAAAAATCTTTTAAATATTTAGTTCCGAAATTCCTGGAAGATTAAATCTTTTGCTATAGTATAAAAGCTATAAAAATACAAAATTAAGTAGATAGCTTATAATTGATTTAATAATCTCATGTGAAATACATTTTACCTAAAACTATATCTAAGTAATGAAGAAAATTTAGAAAAAAGCATCAGGTAAATTTTTATTACTCCCCCAGGCTCTTGTTATGATCAATGTAGTATTAAAATACCCTTCAGCGTTCAAATATTATAGAAAAACGTGATTTTAAATTTATAGATTTAAATCGCTTCCTACGCAAGTTGAGTTTTTTTTATTTTTTAAGAGGTTATTTAAAAAAATTAGAAAAAAACAATTGGGAATTGGTAACAGGGGGATTGGTTGAAGATTGGTAATGGGTTTTTTGCTAATGATCTGCAAACATTTCGAATCACAGATTCGATGTTCACAATGCCCTGAAAAGAAAAAGCCCGTTGTGAAGAGAGTCAGAAGCACACATTGACAGTTAAGCACAAGCAAGAATGGACTTAGATCCTCCTTTTTTGTAACCACTGGAAAGTTTATGTCAATATCTACTGAGCTTAAAACTCAGCACTGGGTGATATACTATTTATATGTACTATTCACATCACATCACAGGTAGGAAACTTTGAATTGAGAATGTTAGCATGTGCATTAAGAGACTGATAAGTCGAAAATTGATATCTGTTTGCAATTGAATCAAAGTTTTACTTTCATAAGTCCAGCATACGTTATTTAGACAGAGGGAACATAGGAATCCATCATCATCATGTTATCATCCATCAAACATTCATGGAAGAGATTCAAGCGAGAGAGGTATATATGATGTATTATTTTCTTTTTGCGGAATCATAGAGATTAATGTCATTCTACATTGGAATTATAAATACTCCTTTCGATTAAAATGAAACTCTTGATGTTCAACATGGTAACAACGTAAGATCACACAGAGACGGTTATCTTAACTATAAGCATCTGTCACGCAATTCAGCTTATGAAATGGACAATTCTAACACTGGACAAAAGTTTCATCAAATATGTTTGGAATATTTTAGATGTTTAGCAGCTTTCAAAATGGTTATCACATTTCTATTAGATTCACAGCTGCATTGATTGCAATAAAAACTGCATTCATTTCTTACTAAATGGTAATCTTAAAAATTTGCTTAAGATAACCATTTAAGATAGATAATTTAAATGTACACATCATTTATGTGATGCATTGCTTCTTGAAAGCAATCAAATTCGAAGCTCATTAGCACAATGGTTCTTCTTCTTCTTCTTAAAATTGAGTTTGTATGTCATTGGGCACCTCTGCTTTTATCAGCATTTTGTACCATTAACTCCAAACCCAATGTATCCTAGTTCCAGTTGCTCGGGTCACCCACTTTACTAATAAAGTCCGATAACCCTTTAATGAAGTCTAGGTGTAACTCTCTAGTATGGATGAAGCCTAAAGAAGTTAATTTAGGGAGGGCAAGAGCCTCACATTCGTAAATGACATGCTCTGCCGTTTCCTCTTGCATATGACATTTCCAGCAGATAAGGTCTCGCTGAAATAGTCCCATCTGGTCAGAAAGTCAGTCATGCTAGGAATAACGTTCTGACTTTCACCAGAAGAAGATGGTTTAAAGGTCATTTCTACCTCAAATGAAGGATTCATTGCTGCCCCTTTACAAGATTGCCTCTGAGTTCCCTTGTCTTTTTCAGCAAGGTCTACTTTAGAGGCTTCACCTGCAAATGCAGAAAGGTTTGTTACTTCTTGTGTCTTTTCAGCCACAAGATAACAATTAAAAAGCTCAGGTAATATAAGTCCACCCAGCATTGCCTGAGTTACTGGGCAAGGCGAATTACTCTAGAAGTTCGCCAAGCAACTAGAGGCTCCGTTAAGACACCAATACCGCGGTGCCAATTAGCCCTAGGCACGGATCGCATAACACCAGGGTTTACGGGAGCTGGTTCGCGGCCTCTGATTCTATATTCAAGGCTATCCTGTCATTCCTATAAGACATTCGGCTATCAACCACTTGCCGACGCGCCTGGTGGCTGTGCTCAAGCCCCAGGAAGGTACACGTACTCCCTGGTTCCAGGAGCACAATGGTTAGTGCTGTAGTTTTCAGTTCAATAATTTGTAGAATTGATTCCTTACTCGGGTGTGGAAATTTGTTGGGAATCAGATACTGGTTGAGTTTGCTTTTGTGCATAAATGTTAACCACAGAATTGCATATTTACTGAACCAGTCTTGACATAAATTCAATCAATCAATCAAACACTATAATTGACTAGCAATTACTTACTTTTAGTTTCATTTTGTTATATTCTGTGACTTGGTTTCATTGACTTTAAATGCAATGTTTTTTAAATCACTACTGCAAAATTGAATTTTGTGTGAAGCAACCCAATATCACTGTGATCATCTCATATGTGTTACAAATGCGAATAAATTGGGTGAGTAAAAAAAGAGTTGCCCTTCGGCGGTCATTCAAAGATTTGTACAATGAGGGTGACATGAAAAATCGAATTAGCATAAAATGCAGATCCGATATAGTCCCGAAATAATAGTAAACTTTCGGTTCTAAGATTTTGCAAATACTCAGTTGATTATTCAAACTGATTAAGAGCAGTAAAATATGCAAGCAGAAAGGAAAAGTAATAAATCTTAAAATGTTCCCACTGATAATAAAAGAAAATGACGTTTAAAAAACAATGCAACCATGCAGCTGATATTCCTCTTCTATTTGAGAACGAAAATCTGACCAGCCATTAAAGGGCTAAAATAAGGGTTGAGATTCAACAGAGAAGATGATCAGCTTTCCCAGTTGCAAGTCCTAGAGTCTTTTTTTCCACTTAAAAATAGTTTGAGTTATTAATACCATCTATTTAGTGGAAGTTGCAAACATTGATGTTGAGTTTTACCCACAAAAGCTTAGTTGCAGTTCTTTCCTCAGAGAATTTTACTGCCATACGTAAACTAATATGTCCATACCCTTCAATGCTTTTCTGACACTGCTGATATTGGTAGCTTATTAACCAATATCATATGCAGCACATGGTTATCTTTTCCTGTTGATGACTCCAATAATTGCCTCAGCACCAACATATCATTTCTTATGCCCCGGTGGCCTGGTTCGTTAAAGCGTCATGCTCATTATCGGAAGATAGTGAGTTCGAATCCCGACTGACAGAAGATCAAACGCGTTCTCTAAAGGCAGCTGGGGGACGTTAAAACTGGGCATGGTCGCAATGTCCTCCAACATAAATGACACCTCTAGAGGGGCAAGCTAAATATTGAGGATCTTCTGCTTAGTACCTGCTTCAAAATCACGAAGACCCTACCCGGCTACGGCTATCTAACTGGTAGAACCTAAATCAGGAGGTATAGGGAAGCATGCTGGTGCAACAATATCATACTATTGTTTACAATCTTTCTCCATTCATTTTCTGTTGGTCCGTATAATTGTGGGCTTCTCATTTTTAGAGTGTGCTAAATTTCAACGATGCGTGTCCTTTTAACCCTATCTAAATACCCAAGTATTCTTAGTCCTATAATTCTTTTTCACTGAAAACCCATTTAATGTTCGTAGTATCAATTTCCTCTGCAACGTGGAATGTTAACGTATTAGTGGAGCAAAGTCTATTAACTTTACACACAATTGAAATTGGCTTTTAACAGATTTCTTTTTATACCTAAGAGTCTCATTTCAAAGCTGTCATCATATTTGCCTACATTGCTGAATTTTTTTATAAATTATACTCTCATCATGGCTTACTTCATAAATCAAGCTTCATGTCATTAAAAATATTTGGGTTTGGTCTTGCAAGTGCTCAGAACAACAATAACAATGCTGATTTTTAAGCAAATGTATATGAATCATATCTGTATATGCAAATTTCTATTTCTGTCTATCTATATAAATATATAAACATATCTATTTATCTATATACACTGATCTTTATCTTGTGTTTCGCGAGAAATAAAACTTTTAAGTTATTTAACTATTGAAGAAAATTTTAAATTATGTGAATTGAAAGGTCTTGTTAATTATGTGAATTGAAAAATTATACTTTCCTAAGTTCTGTCTCTGTTAGCTCTGATAAACATTAAGAAAATGTTAATTATTCTTTAAGAGATCTAGAAGTTAAAAACTTATTTAAATACTATAAACTGAATGTTCATATTATTCAGAGTTTAATAAAACTTGTCTATAAGAAAATAACAGAATTGATATTTAGAAAACGTTAGGTTATATTTGTAGATGTTATAATTACTGTTGTGTATACTTTTTGATGTTATAATTATTGATATTACAATTTAATGTTGTAATTAATGATTTTCACATAACAATATTATCTATTTGACGCAGTTATGAAGCTTGTAGAAAATATTTTAAAGAGAATTTTAGAATATCATTTAAGTTATAAATTATTTTAATATAATTTCATTGAAATATAAAATATGTAATAATTTATCTAAGATTAAAAATGCGTTTTACTGACAGAATTGGTTGTTTTTCATTTGTCGGCGGCTTGAAAAAGCATATACAAAAGAAAGTGCATCAGGAGGTAGATCTCATGAAAGTCGTAATACATCAATCTCGACAGTTATAGAGTGCTATAAAGATTAGAGTAATTTGTAGAGAAGATTACATCAAATATTCACTCGAAAGTAGAGATTTTTTTTACTGAAGATTACATTTTTCGTTCCAAAAAAACCAAGGACTTGACCTTAATAACTTTACTCACCGGTGTCCTATATAGGAAATGTAAATAAACATTTTAATAAGACTTTTGGAATGATTGCTAACATTCTTTGTTGACATATCAACTATTTATGACTCAGACTCCTGTTTTATCGGTCATATTCAGCGAAGAAAGTTTTGACAAACAAAATGGCACTTTCGTTGAAAAAAATTTCTGGTGTAAATACATTAGCAAAAATACAGGGTAAATTGTAAATATTGCTGTTCTTGAATTTTGCTTCAAATGGAATGTAAAGATATGACATTAATAGAAAATTCTATTAATTTATATATTTGAATTTGATTTGAAGTATATTATGTTTCATAGTATCAGGTGTAATACTTCACAGTATTATAGTAGGAAAAATTTTACAATGATATTTTCGAATTATATTTACTGCCTTTGTACTGTACAACAAAATGAATGATTAATGCGGAATAATCTTGAATACCAATCGTGTCTTTAAAAAATTACGAAGTAAAGGAGAAATTTCATGTATCTACTGCGAGATGTGAGGGCGTGGGATTTATAAATAATCGATGACTTTTTGTTACATTCAGCCTGCAGCTTATTTCTGATGACATGCCTCGGCATATTTACATTAATCTCATGAAGAAAAATGTCTTTTAATTTTATGTAAGCAAAAATCTGAACTTTTTGAGATCATGAGTTATTTGTTTTAAAAGACAAATACAAATCATATTATTTTTCTGGGATTTAAGAGTCAAATCCTTAAAATTTTCCTATCCGCTATAAAGCTTTCGTCATTAAAGTTTTTGTTTCCTGGAACTATTTACCAGTTATGTCAAACTGTGTTTTATATATCGTCTTCCTTTTTAATCCATAAATAGCCTTTAAGGTAAATAGTAGACAAATGAATCGTGCATCAAAATATTTCTTATCACTTACATTAAAAACGTCACTTTAAATTTAAGTAACAAATATTATACAAGAAAATTATCCATGACACTTGAAGAGTAAAATTATTATTTATCTTATACTATTTGAATATTTTTCCACTCCAATAATTTGAATTTGAACATTAGGTAAAAGGATGAACAGTTTATAGCCATCCTAGTTACTTTTAGATTATGTCAGCTCTATAATACAGAGCATTCCTTATTCTATATTTTCTCACGTGTTTTATGAGCAGTTCAAAACAATACTAATACAAAATAACATTTGAATTAATATTAGATAAAACTATGATAAAAAAATTTATTAATTTTAATCATGATCAAAATTATTTTCTACAATATTGTGACTGCTACAATGTGGTTTAAAGAGAATATTTTCATATAGAATTGTCCCTTCTAAATATCCTTCAAATTCTTAAAAATTGAATGAAAAGCAAGTCTCATGCAAATACTAAATTTATTTAATTTCTTTATATTTTTCAATCAAATATTGTTTATTTCCAACATTTTTGCAAATTTCAAACATTTGTTACTGACATCTAAATAGTCTTTTGGTGGTTAGGATTTTAGAAATGTTTTAGTACTGGTCTGTAGGAAGGCAGCTATTAATGTGCGAAATATCTCCTTTTTATGAGTAATATATTATAAGAATATTTACTCATTTATTAGAAACAAAATATTGAGAAACGTTGAAATATTTTATATAGTATTTGTAGTGGTTTCTGTGTTCAATTATGCTTTAGGTTGTATTTTCCTTACTCTGCACATTATTATATATAGTTTATTAGTAATTACGCACACACTTCTTCACTTACATTTCATCAATAGTGCATATTTTTCTAAGCAAAGCAAACTCCAGAGATAAAAATCCCTGGAAATGCTCCATGAATCTGTGAAGCAGTTTTTGTAAGTGACAATAAAAACGAACGATCCATTTGAATATTTGTTTCTGATACTTTTTCAAGGGTAATCAACAAAATGATTTAATAATTTAATTTTGATTTTAGTATCGCAAACCAATATTAGGACATGAAATTTGAATGTTTGCTTTAAGTACGAATGATATAAAAGTATTAAGGTAACAGTTCTTCATTTTTTATCTGCTATTAAATGGGTCTTTACCTAAATATCTGTAAAGACCCATTTAATAGAACTGTTAACTATACCACAGATAACAGCCAAGATTCTGATTAAACATATTAAAATAACGTATCTTAATCCAATACTTGGTTTTTACTATAATTTTATTATTGTTTTGTCTTTTATTCTTTAATTGTATATATTCATTCAATTATCTGTAAATATTCTACTTCTTTTTGTATTTCATATAACATATTCAATTTTGTACTATGTTTATCATGTCGTTTGTTCAATGTAACAGAACTGTGATGCTTTGATCAACGCAGTAGATCAATGCAGGCCTTTTGTGCCCCACCTTTTGTAATTTTTACCATATTCCTATACATTAAACCGGGTTACGGTTCTCGCGGGGTGCCCCTGGGTCCTCCTGGGGTGTCTTTGCTCATATTGACGTAGTGGGGATTTCAACCTGATAACCTTTGGTATAGTTCAGGGTCCCCTCTCGCCTATTTAATTCTGTATGGATGAGTGACACTTTAATAATTTTCTTTCTGACGTTATTGGTTGTAGCTTTTGCGTTTTTCAACATGTATGAGCACATTAATCCCCCGAATCATTATATCATTCAAAAATGACTTTTATAATCTTCTGTAGAAAGTCAAATTACCATTATAGATTTTTTTTAACAAATTAACTTGATATAGTTAAACGTACATTCACTGTTCAACATGTGTTTTTATATACTATAATCTAAGGGTGATTACTGTAATTTTAAACGGAAATATAGTGAACACTTTTAAGAAGTCTTTTATTAAAGAATTACCTAAGTGCAGAATGTTGTAACAGCTCATAGAGAGACAAAGCAATTAAAAATTGTTGGTAAATTGATGTCGTAAATTATAGTTTTTGGAAATTTAATCGGAAACTTTTAATATCACCGAAATATATTTCAAACGTGCAACCAAACAGAATACGCTGAACGTAATACTAAATACTTTTTAAATTGGATGCATATTTATGTAATACTTGAATTATATATAATTAATAAAAACATTTTGAAGTATTATATAGCTTGTGTTCTTCATTACAGGATGCATGGTGAAATGTTCTAGAAATACACAGTGCAAAGATAACCAGCGAATGGCTGTCTTGAAGATATTTATAAGAAATCCATTCAAAACTGAGTATAGTTTTTTTCAAGATTTAGAATTTGCTCAACGGTGGAGAACTTTTCGAAATCTGTATATATAGTTGCTGCTCAAGCCCCAAATACTGCTAGTGGTATACAACTATTAACTATACGAGAATATATAGAATATTCAATCACACTATTTATATTTGAAAGATAGTTACAAATATGATGCCAAAAATCGCAAACACAAGTAAGTGAATATTTGCTTATAAGAGCGTGAATATTAAATTGATTGATTGAAATGATTTAAGTAATTTTCCCTCGAATTTTATTTTTATTTGTCAATAATTAAATGATAAAAACTGCACGAACAAAGTTTTCAGTTAATATTTAAGTAATCTAACGCTTAATTTCTGTATTTTTCAGTGATGGGTTTTGGGTAAAAGTAGAATAAACAATAAGGGAATTATCAAACTATCTAAATCGAACTTCCGAAACAAAAAATATGTACACATAGTAACAATTCGATAAAAGCCAATTTTTCTGCAGAAAAGTGAGATTATATTTAATTATAGAATTATTAGGAAATTATGATTACGATGTAAAATCACAAAATAGGGTTAAATATTTTAAGATTAATCTCGTAAATACTACTAATTTTTGTTAAAGTAATGCTCTAAGCACATTATTTCAATAAATAAATAAACAAATATTGTGCAACATCTTAATTTTATTTATCTCATTTTCTAATTTGTCATTTAATTTTTAATTTACCTCAAATATTTCACAAATCAATTATAAAAAGAGAAATTAAGTGCGTATTTACGCTCATATTATTTTATTTCAGTAAATACTATACCATATTTTAATGCAACAGATCGTACTACTATAGTCATAAAATGTTTAAGAAATTAATGATATATATATATATATATATATATATATATATATATATATATATATATATATATATATATATATATATATATATATATACACAATATCGATGTTATTTAACTTGGTAAATGCTTAATTACAAAAATAAGATTAAAAGATTAGAAAAATATGAATAAAATATATTTTCATGTTATAATAAAACTTATCACTTGAGAGAATTTAAAACAATTACTTTTTTATATAATATTTGATAAAATTACATATCGATGAAACAAGTTGATTTCTTATATACTATTTTCCCGTGGTCAAATATTTTTAAATAATTCTTTCCAAATATTTATGATTTTTTCATGATACAAGCATACGCAAAAAAGAACTAAAAATATTTATCTTTCTAAGCATTTTTCTTTATAAGAAAGCAAAGAAATTAATTTTTTTCCAATACATACAATAGAGGATGATATACTGAAATACCTTTGTAAATGTACACAAATAGATGTGATATTTTGCATAAAAAACACGATTTTGCTTTGACTGGCACTACAAAAAGACCATTTTATCTTTAATGAAACTTGAAATAATTGTTTAACGTTTCATGAACAAACATTTTCCTAAGTATTTTGATGCCATTCTCATTAAGGAATGTGTTAAAAAGATAAACGCGTATCTTAAAAAATGAAACAGAGAGAAGGGCGGTCTCTTCTATACGACAATCGGTGTTTGTCAGCTAATAAAAAATTGCATAATAACTTTAGGGCCCTCTGGAATGATAAGGACTCCTGCATCTGTATAAAAGGCAGCGCAGCAGAGAGCTCGTTCATCTAAAATCTATCCCCATGTGATGTATTCGCAAAACCCGTGTTGGGATACCCCTAATAAAAATAAGCATCTCATTCGTAGATACCGAAGACGGTTGGCACTTAGCAATAAACGTAAAACTTTCCGTAGCAAAAGCAAATTCCTGGTTCGCAGACATAGAAGAAGAACTCTTTCGATATTTTCTAAATCTTGTGTTTTTGATAGAAAAAGTGATAGATTCTTAAAAATATTTGACACTTATCGCTGACTCCTTTGAGTGGATGATCAATAGTAATTCTTTTCTTCAAGGCACTATGGGAGGATGGGAAAACTGTACCTTGCAGGATGGCTCCTGGTTGACAAGCAACAACACGTATTTCAATCCTGTAGGAGTAAGTACATTTATCTAATCCATAAGTGCTAAATAATAATAACTAGGCAGATGTAACTAGTAACTAGATTGATGTAACAGATTGACATGCAACATACGTCTTTCATTTCCGTAGGAAAAAGTACACTGATTTAATTCACAAAGCTTACGAATTACATCAATGTTCTTATTAAAGGATTGAAATATGAATGATATTTATGTATGTTTATTCATAAATATTGAACGATCATTAGAAAAATGCAATTGTGATGATTTGACTAACTTAATAGATAACTGGTGTTATAGATTCATTTCTAAGTTCTCGACTTACATTTAAATATTCGCAAAGGTTTATTTATATTATTATTGAATGAATTTTTTTATACAAAACAGTAGTTTTATAAAGTAAGTTAACATTGAAGAATAGAAACGTATAATTAATTTTATATTTCTTAAAAAAAGAAATAAGTTATTATTAAAATGCTTTTTTTAACTTTGAATTTACATATATGAAAACAAATTTAATATAGCTAATTTTGATTTTTCAGTATTACTGGTAACCAGGAGAATTATTTCAATTAAATTTTAATTAACGTATTTAAAATATTAATGTGAATAATTTACGACGAAAATTTTATTTCAAAGAAAAGGAAATTAGGCGTATGGATTATCTTATTTATTTAAGTGTAACACAATTTCTATTCTATTAATTTTATATACCTCAGATTTTCCTTCTTTTGCATTAAAATATAACAATAGATTTGCATTCTATCTAAAAATAAATTTATATGATATTTCTAGTGCTTGGATGTAAACGAGGTGGAAACACAGTGCAGATGCCAGTTTGCACAAGTGTTTGACGACTGCGATGCGAAGATGGGATTTGTTCATTATACGCAGCACATGTACTGTCTCTATGGCCCAGAAGGAGTTGCTTCTGTGGTTGTCATGAGTGTAAGTATATTTCTCAATATCAGTCGTTTGGATTAAATCTAAAAGGGCGACTATTCCATTGTCGGCGTGATAGTAGTTTTTAAAAAGTTAATGTCGTTTTAGACAACAAAACCTAATTAAATCTCAAAGGGTAACTATTCCATTGTCAGTGTGATAGTAGTTCTTAAAAAATTAAAGTCGTTTTAGGCAACAAAACCTAATTAAATCTGAAAGGGCAACTATTCCATTGTCGGTGATAGTAGTTTTTAAAAAGTTAATGTCGTTTTAGACAACAAAACCAAATTAAATCTCAAAGGGAACTATTCCATTGTCAGTGTGATAGTAGCTCTTAAAAAATTAATGTCGTTTTAGGCAACAAAACCTAATTAAATCTGAAAGGGCAACTATTCCATTGTCGGTGATAGTAGTTTTTAAAAAGTTAATGTCGTTTTAGATAACAAAACCTAATTAAATCTCAAAGGGTAACTATTCCATTGTCGGTGTGTGATAGTAGTTGTTAAAAAGTTAATGTTGTTTTAGACAACAAAACCTAATTAAATGTGAAAGGGTAACTATTCCATTGTCGGTGATAGTAGTTCTTAAAAAGTTAATGTCGTCTTAGAAAACAAAATCGAGATCAATGGAAAGGATTTTTGTGTTGCATTATTTATATTTCTCGTTAAAATCAGAGTAAGTTTAGCAACAGACTTTTTTGTAAGCAAATTTATTAAAAGAACTTTAAAATTACTTTTTGATCCATAAAGCTAGTAGTAAAAGTGTTTTAGATCTCCACCCAGTTTAATTTGCCTGATAAATATTTTATCCCAAATATTCTGATATTAATTAAATAAAAACATTTTCAAAAGTAGCTATGTTATTTATTATAAGATATTTTAAGGAGTATAATTCTGAGGAGGATAATGTTTATTTTCTAATGAAATAAAAAATTTAGTTTTGGCACAAGAAAAACTAAATTTATTATTATAGATTATATCGTTATGTAAGTTTATATCAAATAAGTGATTCTTTAATTATATTGACTTTCTTAAAGAATAAATCATAAATATGTCCAAGGTGGTTAAGTTTGTTTATTTCTTTAAAAATTAATGTTGTATAAAATGCATATTCGCTTTTCATAATTGTTCAATGAATTCTTATGAAATTAATTATTAGCATTTCGCAAGAACATTTCAATGAATTTAATTGGTATAATCCATATTTTTCTTACGTAATAAATCAGAAATTACTACATGAATTGAAATGATTTGTAAAAAATAGCCAAAAAATGTTAAGATAAATTTTTCAATAAACTTATAAGTACCAAAAGTCTATAAAGGACTCTCTCTCAAAATATAAATTCTTATTTATAAGGATTATTTCCTGATAAAATTGTCACATTCTACTTTCCATGGAAAAAGAGCTTGTTTATAATCAATAGTTACAATAATCCCTATTTAAGCAAATACTTCTCATTCCCTATGTTACTGCAGTTTAATATCTGTTGAAATATATGAGTCACAAATCTTAAAATTTCTGTAAAACTTCTTGTTTACTTTTACAGCTAGAAAATAGAAATTTTAATCTATATTTCTCAAAAGAACAACTTTTCTGAAACCCAAATATTCCTGTACTGTATTTAATCATGCTCGGGTGGTTTATTTTTATACTTTACTATGTATATATATATATATATATATATATATATATATATATATATATATATATATATATATATATATATATATATATATATATATATAATATATATATATATATATATATATATATATATATATATATATTATATATATATATATATATATATATATATATATATATATATATATATATATATATATATATTTAATAAATTAATTTTTATTTTATTGAAACTTATTTTATTTTAAACTAACGGCGAAAATGATAAAAATATATTCGCTGATATCTTTAAAATATAATTTTTTTCAATAAGTGAGGATTTGAAGGTAGAAATTCAGACGCAAAACATTAAACTATGAGAAACATATGATCTAAATATTGAATAAAAATAAAAATATCAAAATATTACTTTTTATAAGTCATTCATCTTTTGCAAATGATTTTATTATGATTGAATTTAGTTTGAGAATGTCTCACATTTTTCATTCTTAAAATTAGAGTGCAACATAATCTGTTTCTGCATTTCTTATCGTCAATAAAGATCATAAAAAAACGTTTTCACGTTATAATTTGATTCCGGAGATACTTTTGTTTTTTGACATTTATCACTTGAAGTACGTTTCATTTTTTATCTCGCCACTTCCACTTATTTGCTTCCCTAAACTTCTATTGTGTGACACATCTAAAGAAATATTTTATCTGATAAATAAATACTTGAAGCAATTGCTAAATTATAAAAAGGCTACATAAAAACATCTCTCTTAGGTGGGTGATAAATTGTACGTATCTTGAAGATAAGCTACTGTACCATGAAAATCACATCGTGGACACAAAATGTTTTTATATTCAGTATTTAAGAACCTCAAAATATAAATGGCTGAAAAGGACATACACACATGCATTTATACACATACGCACATACAAACATATACATACACATACACACATACATGCACATACACACATACATGCACATACACACATACATGCACATACACACATACATGCACATACACACATACATGCACATACACACATACATACACATACACACACATACATACACATACACACACGCACACATATACACACACTTCAAAAGAGAATAAACTGGGATTTTGAAATTTATCATAAAAATTCATAAGTAGCAAAAGAAAAAAATTAAATAATCATGAGAAGGAGAATATCATTGAAATTAAGATTCATTAAGTAACTTTGCCTCATATTTCTTAATCTGTATTAAATTTCATTCAACTTTTGTCACTCTTTTATTAAAATTGACGGGTCAATTTTAACGAAAGAATTAATAACTGACTTCCCAATTCCCATCATTGGTATGATTTAATTATTCGTTGCTTTACTGCTCATTTATTAATCTTTTTTTATCATTTCTCAAAATTTAATCTTGGATAAAGGAAATTTTATTGAAGAATGTTCTTTTATTCATTGTAGCAGATTATTCTCTCATTCCACAGATAATATTTTCTCTAATCTTAAGATATAATTCTTCCTTGATTAATTTTAAAGATTCTGTTTCTTTTTTCGTGACTAATCTACAAAATTTTGTGATGAAGAAAAGGGAAATTTTATTTAATTTAAGTATTAGCTTAGTTTTTTTTTTCTAGAAATGAAAGAATTAAATATTAACCCCACAATAAACACCATTAATCAGCAGTCCCATATTGAATATTTATATTCCTTCCAGAAATATTTTGACTTTGTCTCACATTCGTATATCACAGACTGCCAGAGTATTCAATCTTTTGAATGAAATCTTTAGAGTAATTGTTGCTGATTTCGAATTTCTAAAGCATGATCCGTAAAGGACATATAAGAGTTATTTTTAGCTCTTTTGTGACATTTATTCTGTCGTGTTATTACTAAAAGCTTGTTATTACTGGGTAATTGCTTTAAAACCTATGGCAGTGAAGCTTATTATCATCAATAACTTCTTGACCATTATTTTCCTTCTCTCTATCCATTGAAGTTTAGTTTTATCATCCTCACACATTACACACACATTGCTATGGAATTTCTATCATTCCTGTGGTTGTACATTCAAATTTTGTGGTCAGTATTGATCAATCCTTCATTTCTTTCAATAATCGTTATGAAAATTGTCTTCTCTACTTTTGAAAGATTTCGTCTTATATTATGAATTTTAGCCTGCTGTACAGGTCTTGCCTTTTTTGCTACTAGAAATTTTTATATAAAAATTACATTTCATATATGATACTTTAAATTCATCTACAAATAATAATAGTTCATTTCGTAAATTATATAGCGCTTTTTCTTCATATAAATATAAAAACCTGGTTAAACAACTTAATAATTAACTATAACAGAAGAGAAGCAATGTGGAATAAATATAACAATGTCACAATTATAATATCATTGCTATTATAATTAAAAAATACAATTAAATATTTTTATTAAATGTGTATTCGTGTTTAATTACTTAAATTAATTTTACATAAATGCATGTTTATAGTATATGCCATATAAAAATGCATTTTAAAAAATTTCCTTTTTCAACATAAAAAATTAAAGCAAATTATTTATCAGTACAGTGCATGTATCGCAAAGAATTTAAATTTTATGTTTACTCAATACAGTTTCTAAATTGTTATATACATATATATGTACATCACACACAATAATGCAACACTATATTTCTATTTTTACTAGTTTTTTCAGCATGAATATATTTCTTAGAATACAATTTATCAAAAGCATTCTAAAACACTCTTTAAACACCGTCAACTTATGTTTGCTGAATAATATTATCTTAATTATTTTGCTTTTAGATTCAAACTTCAGCTCATTAGTTTTTTTAGATAATAAGTTAGATACATACAAGATAATACTTCATAACAAGTAAGACACATACAAGATATGTTAGATACATACTTCATAACTGTCACAGCTACTAAAATTAATATACTTAGTACACAATCTGTGGGTATTTCATTTAAAATAAATTATGCAAATTTAGAAGAAGTGCTAAAAAAATTAAAAAAAATTTTTTTATCTGTTTTTCTTAATAAATTTACCTTTTACAAATATTTGGTATTTTCTTTTAACTGTGATAATATTACACCATGAACTTTTCCATTTTCATTAAGTCATAAGCATTTTGAAATTTTTGAAAATGAAAAAATATTAAAATATGAATTTTTTTTCAGGTAATCTGGCTTTTGATTCTCTTTGCTGCACTAGGAGTGACTGCTAATGAATTGTAAGAATTTTTTAAAATGTATTTTTTGATTATAGTTTAAGTTTTTATTTTAATCTGAGGAAAATTTTATGTTCCCTTCTATATAAATATTGAAAAAATTTAATTTCTATATAAATAGAGCTTATTTCTCCGATGGAATTTCTTTTCTATGAATTATTGATAATTGAGCTGAAACGTATAAAATAGCATGATGTTAATTTATGCGTTTCAGCTCAATTTATACGTTTTGATGCAAAGCATGATTTTCCTTTGCATCAATGGCTATTATTTTGGTTATGAGCAATTTGAGATGTTCATATATTTGTAGTCAGTAATTGAGTAACAATTTGAAAGCTTTCGGGACCTTTTTGAAGAAACAGTAATCGAAAAATTATTTATAATGTTAAACGTGAGTATAGACATTAGCATTAACATTTACTTTCTTAGAAATAGTAATAACTAGATAGAGTTTATCTTCTGCCAGTACCACTAGTTGGTTTATTTCTCACTCATCAATCAACTTTTGTACACGAGGACTAATTACACCACGGTCTAATGCTGGAAATTGATTCCAAACCAAGCATCCATGACCAAGGTGAGAACTGAATTTATCACTTGATCCAAAAGCCAGAGCGCTAATCATTCGAATGTCACTAACTACTTTCATAATTTTGATTCAATATATGGAAATGTGAAGTCTTTTGGATTCTAACAAACTAAATGCATGAGATTTGCACGCAACTGATAAAATTACTTCTATGGTTCTATCTGAATTTTTTATTTTAAAAGAATACTGCCGATTGCTTGCATGCTAACAAAAAATGTCCCAAATTAAAAATTATTTCTTTTTCAACTGTTAGAATAACTGTTAACACTTCACTATCTTAAGTAACGCATTCGGAAAATCTTGTTACAACAGAATGGTGAAAACCGTATCATTAAAACTCATTATGACTGACAGAATGAAGAAAGTTAAAACAGCATTCTGCAACATATTTGTGTTATTTAACCCCAATAAATAAAACTCTTAAATAGATTGTTGATATACTTTTTCATTTTTACTAGGCGTATTTTTTATGCATATACACATAATAATTTACCCAGATCTTTTAATTTGTAAGGTAATTCGATGTAATAATCCTGGTTTGAAATTTTAGTTCCTTTTTCTTATACGTATTTAATGAGAAATATATTCCATATACAACTTTTTCCGTATTTTTATTTTAAACAAAAACACTATCCTCGAATCTTTTCTTTCTTGTTAACTGAAACACGAAAACGTGACTAAAGGCAACTTCTAGTGTTTTTCTTATGAGTTTCCTTTTCTTTTTGAGCGTATTTATTGCTAAAAGTTCTGAATGGACTTTTAAAACTTCAATAAAAATAAGAAAAAGCCATAAAAAAGTTTCTATTAAAATTTGAAAACTAGTAAGAAACAGAGGTATTACATGCACCTACTGAAGAAACATTTTGTTTATTATGTCATACTTGTAAATTATAATGTGCACATACATTATGCACATTTAGAAATTAAAATTAATATAAATCAATATAAAATGACAAGTTAATCATCTTAAATGAGTGTGATTAATTTTTAATTGCGAGGCATGAATATTTTTCAGACTTCTTTCATTTTTATAAACATTCTTACAAAGTTATTTCCTTATTTTAGGGGCTTAATCCAAAATCCCCCAAACCTAAATCGTTAGAAATCACATCGTTATCCATTGTAGCATTTTTCATATCATTGTCTGGTGAGAACATAAAATAACCCTTTTCGGAGAAATAAAATAATGTGCTGAATAACCAATAGCTATGTCAAAATCTATGCTTAATGAAGGTGTCTTCTGAATTCTTGCTTGAATTTCTAAAGCAGTTCCGCTGTTTGGCGACAAAACAGGACTTCAAATTAACTTTCTCTACTTTTTAGTTATATTAGCAAATGCAACTAATAAATATTTAAAATTTTTCACCTCATATAATTAATCCTCATTAATTAACCAATTTATAATTTAATTGGTATTATATTCATTGATTAAAATTTATTAAACTCAGTTTAATAGATACTTCTTTATTATAGCTTATGCCCATCATTATTCATCATATCAAAGACATTGAAATTGTCTCAGAATGTTGCTGTATCCTTTTTCTATTCTGTATGATCTTTAACAAAATAGTTTAATTAATTACTAACAGTTTAACTAAACTTTAATTAATTACTATTTAATTAATACTCTTTTTATTAATTACTAATAGAGTTCTTGTGTTTCTCAGAAATAAGAATTTTTTCTATTCACTTTGAATATAATGCTTTAATCATGCGAAATTTGTATTTTATATTATTTTACTGATAAATCAATCATTAATTCTAAAATAAAAATATAAATTATTAAAACTATTATGTATGTATATTCTAATACAATAATATATAAAGTGATTTAATTTAACCTAAATACAAATTGACACTATTTAATAATTATTTGGTTATAGTTCTGTGGAGATTTTTTACACAAAATTTATTACCAAATAATTGTGTGGGTAACGGTATATATTAAGTTTTCGATACAATTTATTACGTAAATTTAACTGTGTAGGGCTTTATTTCAATCAAAGTAACATGTATAGTGAGCTAGGGTCAGGTATTTGAAAAAACAATTAATTTGAACCTTGCAAATGTAAATAGATTTAAAAGAAATGTCAGAACGTATGAAAAGCTAAACTGAAACATTTACTAAATTAAAGTAATTAAGTCTGAAAAACAAATCAGTTTTCATTTCAGTGAATAATTATACATTACAAAATGCGACAAAAATGAAGAATATTAAAATATATAATAGAGTAATAATAATAAATTGCGCATTGCACTTGTTAAATCAAATAAATCATAGGATCACAGATTTAAAAATTTTATGAATGTTTTTTATAACAATATTTAGTTTGATGTTTAGTTATAATTTTTTAAATTAATTTCATAGACATGTCGATGATAGAAAGCCCTTTAACGATATCTTGTTCAATAAAACTTCATTCAGATAGAAATCTTTCTAATCTTTTAAATAACGAGATCCTTTAATTAATTCTTTGAGATTATTGCATTTTATTAATATGCAAAAATAAGCCTTGACTTAAAGGATTTAGGGAGTCACTTTATTGGCCTTTGGAAACGGATCCCCAGATATCTTTGCTGCTATTGCAGGAATCAAACAGCAGAAAACTGAAATGGTGATTGGAGGCCTCTTAGGTAAGAGTATTTTTCTTCACGGTGAATTTATGAATGCATTATATTGTTTGTATAATAAAGTAGGCAAATTTTTAATTTCTTTTTGTTGTTTTTAATACAATGGCATCAGTTAGATTTATGAATTAAATTAATTTAGCAAGCACCAAAATATGTGTTACTTGCTAGATACCGTTATCAAATACTATGAAATAATGTATTATGTTAAAATAATCACATAAATGTGATTTCTTTAACACACATTAAAAATTTCGTTCTTCATTAAAAGCATTATAATTTTATTATTTAATTTAGACTCTCCTTTACTAGTAAAACAACTATCATGTTAAATATTTCATAGCCATAGTTTTGATTAGGCATATTCCATATTTTTGAATTTACTTTTGAATGAGATTGCATAAACAAAAATTTGCCTGTGTATATTTAAATAATATATATATATATTATTTAAATATACACAGGCAAATTTTTGTTTATGCAATCTCATTCAAAAGTAAATTCAAAAATATGGAATATGTATATATATATATATATATATATATATATATATATATATATATATATATATATATATATATATATATATATGGATTTATTTATATTTCTTACAAAGTATAGGCAATAAAATAGGCTATTACTGTTTTTAATTCGTTAAGATTTGCTTAAATAATCTGTCGAATTTAGCGTGGAATATTTCTTCATAAGTTGATATATACCCTAAATAATTCCAATTTTAAAAGGTATTATTTATATGCCATATTATTTTCTGATCATTATAAAAATGTCAAATGAATATTTTGAACGAAAGCATTATTGCGTAATGTTGCATACTATACATCAAATATTCTACACAAACTATGTAATATGCAACGTTTATACTTTTATATTCATATTTTTAATCAGAAAATTAAACTTAATCGTTTTTTCTAGGTTCTGGAATATTTGTGACGACTGTAGTTGCTGGGTCCATCTTTTTAACTCAAAATTTTGCAATGATGAAAAGGCCGTTTTTGCGAGACGCCTTCTTTTACATGCTGGCTGCAGGATGTGCATTTTATTTATTCTTTTCCAAACACATATATATTTATCATGCAATCGGTAAGTTATAAAAGTTTCGAAATTTTGAGAAAATATTAAAGTGTATAATGATTAATTTGAGTTAATTCTACCCTTTCCATGCTTTTCTCATCAAAGTATTTTTCGTATTGAATGATAAAGATTTTAATAATAGTTTTTTATGATCTTTTAAGCATACATTTTATTTATTCATTACAAAGCTTTAAAATAATTCATGTAAAGTTGTTTTTTATTTTATATTCCATACTTCGTTCACAATAAAAAACAACTTTAATTAGTTAAAATTTTTAAAATTATTTTTAGTTTTTACAATTGATTTCTTAATTGTTGATAAATTAATTTTATTAGTTATAGCAATTATTTTATTATTTATGATAGTTGACTTCACTTTATACAATTATTTCGTTTTATAACTGTACGATAAAAAGTGAACTGCCTCTAATGGAAACTCGAATATAAATAACTATGATTTATGGCTAAAATAATATAGTTTTACAATTAAAATAACAATAATATTTAAAATCCCGTTTGAATTTATATTTTAATCATTTTTAACTTAACTAAACTGTTTAAAATTCAGAAGTTGTTAGTGATCAAACTTGTATTAGATTAAATACCTCTGAGAATAAATTATAATACTCTAATATGTTAATTTTCTAGTGTTAAGTGTTGCTGATAACATTATCTATCATAGTAGTTTGTATTAATAAATTTCATCAGCTGTCAAAACGGTTTATTGCTATTGTGAAAAATATAATTTCAATCAAGTAGATCTTGGGAATCATTCTCTTTGAGCTAAAATAATCCAACGATTCTTCTCCTTTAAATTAAAAAAAAAACTTATTTAATATATCTCCAGACTTAACACACATTCTTAAAAAATATTTTTAAAGTTTAAAAAGAATTTAAAGAAGAAAAATGCTGAGAGAAATTTTGATTGTAAATTAAAAGCTGAATTTGTTTTTCAGGATCTTACTATTTCATACATTCAAACACAAATTTCTCTTTAAAGAGACGTAAGATTAATACTTCCATAGGAATTTTTTTACCCGATATCTACATAATGTGTACGTAATTTAAAATTAAAAAAAGAAAGTTGACATATTTTGATTCAATAATAAAAGCTAAATTTATTTTTGGATTTTATTTATTCATACATTCAAACACAAATTTATTCTTTTAAAGAAATGAGATAAAGTATTTCAAATATCAGTTTTTTAACCTGATATCTATATAATGTGTTAGTTTCCTAAAATAAAAGCTTCTAAACTTTTCGTTAAAAAAAGTAGATACTATAAATGTAATATATATTGATGAAAGGTAAGGACTAATTAGCTTAAATGAGAAAAATAAAATATTTTCCTTTAAATTGCTTATGACAGAAGAACACGAATAAAAAATATCCATATTCTTTTGTCATGAGCAATTTTAAGAAAGACGTTTAAGAAAATCAATGACATGATGTCATGAATGAAGCAAATTAAATTACTGGGAAGTAAAATGACATTCTAGAAACTAAAATGACAGATGATTTTGTAAATTTGATTTATGCAATAATTTGGTTGTCCTTTTCATTAAAACAGCACTTAAACTTTCTCCTAGATTTAAGAGTAAAAATAAAGCTGAGTATAAAATCTCTTATGAATTTTTAACGAACAAGTATTATTTTTGTTTTTGATAGCAAATAATGTGTGCAACTGAAACACAAATATTTTTGTATTAATTCATTATGGTTTTTAAATTTTTGGCTTTGGAAATGAGAAAAATCTCTTATCATTTACTTACACAATTTTGCAAACTGAGAATGTTTTCAAAATCTTCTTAAAAATTAGAATTTATTTAGTATATATTAGAATATGATTATTACGTATATAAACCTATCACTTTCTTTATGCATTTTCTCATTTAAAAGAAAAAAATTTTCAGATAATTGCTGGTCCCGAGATTAATCAATTATATTGCTTCTTTTTTAAATAGTTATTTCTTTTAATTAATTTACTTGATTGATATAAATTTACATGAGTTGTACATTGGTGATTTTCAATTATTAATTTACAACTTAATATAGTTTTTTGAGAAAATGAATTATTTCTTTTTTTCAGGATTTGTTCTCTTATATATATTGTACATTATAGTCGTTGTTGTCAGTCGATATATTCACCAAAAGCACCTGGAAAAATCTGATAAGGCTGCAGGTATACTTTAAACTATTTCTACCATATATTATTAACAAATGTAAACGAATAGTATATATATATATATATATATATATATATATATATATATATATATATATATATATATATATATATATATATATATATATATATATATGTATATAATAAATATCAAAACCTACATGAAATAGCAATTAAGATTTTTATAACTATATATTTGAGACAGTTGATAAGAACATTCATACAGAAATTTGAAACACTTTTTCAAGCATAATTTAATAGAAAAAGTACAAATTTATTGGTTGTAAACTTTGATATTTATATTTCTTGATTAAAATAATGTAAATGTAATATTAAATATATATAAACAACAGAACAAAATATATTTCAGAGGCCGCAGAAAAAGGAGAGAAAGGTTTGAAAATAATTGGATCTAAAGCGGCTGATTATGATAATCCGGATGCTTATGGAGTCGTATTGACTGGTATATAATATCTTTATTTATTTTATATATAAACTAAGTCAATATTTTTATTGATATTTATATGTATCAAATTGTGTTTATATGGGCAAATATATTGAACAATAATCAATTGATTAATATCTTAATTTCTTAGCCTAGTGATTATGAGAATTCTAATGAAATTCTTTTTCTTTGGAAAATTTTCTTAGTAACATTAAACAATAATTACAAGTTTGGCACTAGATTTAAATGAAATTCTTTTGTAATTCTGATCAAAAAACTATAAAAACTATAAAATAACTTAATTTAACGAACTCAAATTAAAATGCTTGAAGTATGTTTACATCAATGGCCTAATGTGGACCTAAGATATTTTAATATCTTCTGTTTAAACTCCTTTCCCGAAGAACTCTTCATAGATAGTTGGTTATATGCAAGGGCCACCAGAGAAGAAACTCAGGACACTTTCAAGAACTCATCCCGATAGACATGCAGGCAGAAGTACCAATTCCATCTCCCATTGTTCAACTACGACTAAGATCAAACCAATTTTGAACAATTAGACCACTGTGAACTAGGTTGAAGTGTCATTTGATATCATGTTCTTATATATAATAGAACTTATATATATAAGCTTGTGCCCACATAAGATGGCTTGTATCACATCTGATTACAGATTTTACTTTGCCCTTAAATTTCCCTGTGGAAAATTATTTTATTTTTTAAAGCAAAATGGATAATTTTTTTAAGAATACAATGAAGCTGATTTAAGAAACAAGCATATAGTTTTTGAATTTTTTATTATAAGATATCTTCATGGGAAAAAATCTTAAATCTGAAATGCTTTCAAACAGAAATAAAATTAATAAATTTTGCAAGCATTGCAAAAAAAATTGAAAAACAAAACATCTTTGCAGTTTAAAACGATCATATGATACGCACTCCCAACATGAAAATTTGTATGAATAATTAAACTCTTAGTATTTATAATTGTATTCCAATATTTCGTAGTGAGAATTTATACTGCTCAGTATAAAAACATTAAAATTTGCAGTCACTTAATCTTTTCTTGCATTCGAAGAAACAGTTCCTTGAAAATATTGCAATTAATCATTCTGATTGATTAAGCAAAATGTATCATGGATAGTATCTGTTATGAAAATGTCGAGAAAACAGTGGCTGCTACAAGAAATTATTCTTGAAATGTAGTCTATTTGAAAATGATGAACATGAAGCGAGCTTTTTAATTGCCCAACTTACATTTGTACGAAACGCTAAAAATTGCAGATAGATATTTTTTTTCTTGCAGTTGTCATTGTTGTATTGTGAAGATATAACAAACAACGCTCTTGACTGCATAAACAGAATGCATAATGTAAAACGGTTTGCTCTTACATATATTGCGACAAAATTATTACGGAAGCATATGTTTTTGTAAATAAATCTAAGAATAAAATTTCTGTGGGAATAAAATATGTGAAGGCGAAGATAGATTGAAAGGTTATGTGATATTCTCAAATAGTTTCAATATAATATCATTAACTGATAATACTATGTGCTAGAGTTTCTTTTCAGTAATGTGTTATTTTATGTGAATTATTCAGATAATATTTTGCCACGAATAATCATCCGTTCCATCTGCTATTATTTATCCATTTATTTTACCGCTTCCTTTCATTTTCATATCAACACATCACGGTACATGAGAGGCAATCTCATCAGTCTCTGTATCTCATGGGCTTTTATGAATTAATCACAGTTTGAGGAATTAAGATGATATTTCTTGATTTTGATATTGTTTGTAAATTATCTTCCTTTTCCTTACAATGAAAAAACTCGTGAATGCATTGATACTTTGAGAATATTGACCCATATAATTCCCTAACTTGTGAGATATTATCCAGGTAATATGACTTCTAAGTAAGATGTTGAGTATCGTAGTACTCACATTTTTTTGTTCTGCCTTTGTTCGATAGGTATTAATTGGATTGCAGGGACACAAGCTATGAGCAACCGTGTTTTGTTAACTTTAGATTTAGAGAATATTAAAAAATTCCATCCCATATTGAGAATGAGTTGCAATAGAAAACTAAAAGTATTGTTTACCCAGACAAAAGCAAATGTCAATTGTTATCAAAAAAGTTTTTCATAAATTATTGATTTGAAAGTTCAAATTCTAACAGTTAGCTTTTTTGATATTTTAATATCTTGACAATTTCATTGTTTGTATACAGATTATCCTATTTAATTTCAATTCAAACAATCTTCTTTCATTGTTTTCATTTATTTTGCCATTTTTTAAAAATTGTCTATTTACAACATATTTAGCAATAAAAATTTCTGTTTTAGCTTTCTTCAAATATAACTGGGATGAAGACCGCCGTAGAAATACCCTCAATCACTTTTGTTATGACAATGAAGTATTTTCCATTTCTTTGCCAAGGCTGCCTTCAATCTCTGAAGAGGCTCCCCCTCCAAGTGAGTATGGTAACTCTTTGCAACCTGGAAAGTGTCAGTTGCTCCCCATGTATGCTTATTGCATGACTTATTCTTTTGCAGGCTACATGGAGACTGAAGTTAAAAGGTACGAAGAGAACATGTGCTCTCCTGGATGTGATTATTACACAACAGTAAAACCTGAAAAAATTCCTCCACCGGAACCCGTGAATCAGTGGAAAGACTTCTTTGATAAGATTTGTCCCGTAAATTTGAAAGAATGGTCCAAACAAAGCTGGATGGAACGATCTCTTGATATCTTAAAAGTAATGTTCTCCATTATTTACCATTAAAATGTTTAGTTCACTTTAAATAATTTTTTCTGATTAAAATCAAAGCAAATTTTTACGTAAAATGCATGTTCATAATAATTTATTTGACTTATCAAAATTTGAAATCGTTAAAATTTATAGATTTACTTCGTGATTTTGTAACTTCAGACAAAGATAGTTTTGATATACTTATTAAATAAAATGGAGATGGATATCAAAATATAATCATTGCCACAAGCTTTTTATTATAATTTATATAAGCTCCTGTTGATGAATTAACGAAACTATTTAATGACAATAAATATTTTGAGTAATATGTTTAATTATTTTCGTCATTATAATTTATAAATGATAAATTGATTCTGTTAAATTTTATTCAATTTATCATTATTTTTATTTCTAAACAAACAATTAATGAATTTGGAACTAAGTTTGTTAAATAAAAAGTTGCATAAAGAAGTAGTTTTCAGAAATAATTTATTTAATTTACTTTATTATTTTTAGGGTCCCATAATGTTTATATTTGTTCTTGTAATCCCAGTAGTTGATTATCAAACCCCTAGAGATAATTGGTGTCGGCTTCTAAATTGTCTTCACGTAATCACAGGACCCATGTTTGCCACATTCTTGATAGGCAAGTATTGATTTACCTGTTTTTAATTATTTAGTTGTCAATAACTAATTTTCTTATTTTTGTTACTTGCAAGTAAATGTTTTAATGTATTAATCTACTTTTGCGAAAAATGAAAAGACGAAAATGAATTCTATCACTACACAGTTTCACTAGAGTATTTATTGAATTATAGGCTTTAAAGTATAGCGAGTATTTACTTAAAATAATTATCATTTTACTGTGCAAATGTCTTGTGAAACATATGTAGCTTAAGACATGATTACAGTTGTTGAAAAGGTTTTCAAAAATCTCTTAGAAGGGTAACAAAATGAATTATTTATTCATTGAATATGTGGAGTAAAATCTGGTATGCAGTTTTATGACATTTAATAGATTTAAATTAATGGAATACAGGAAGAGAAATAGCCAAATTAAGTCTTATCTAGCTAGTGGTTCTTGTAGCGTATGTATAGTGCTTATAGCATACATATAGTGCTTATGGCATATGTATAGTGCTTTAGCATATGTATAGTGATTGAGCATATGTATAGTGCTTTAACAAATGTATAGATTGGCTACAGAATGTTCTCGTTCAAGAATGAGGGACATAATATGTCTGGTGTGGAAACAGATGGATTCTATGACATTACCCTAAATAAAATGAAGGTTTTGTAAACTGAATTTATTTTTAGGCGTATAAAAACATTATTATTGTTTTAATAACTTTTTATATCTAATTATATTGAAAATTAGGAGTTTGCATAGTCTGTTTTGACTCGCTTTATGTTCTTCCTCCTGTGTTCATCTTTTACTATGATATTGCAAAAGTTGAAATATTGCAAATAGACTGCTTTCCTGAAGCGCTTCATTAGTTAGAAAAGCAACCAAACATTTTATCAGCAAAACAGGTGTGAGACATTCAAAACAGCAAAATGGAAAGATTGAACACGTAAAAGCGACAACTGTGGAATTTCTCTTTTCAGAATAACACTAGACTGTATACTTTTTATTTAATCATTTGCTTGCATATATCACAGCTGAGATAATTTTAAAATGGTACTGAAGGTAAAACTGAATGTACCAGATTTATATTTTAGTAATTTAAAGCGTTGAATGTCTTTCAGTTCAATAGTTCGTGAATTTGATTTTTACCTCATGCATAAATGTTAGTATAGACTTTCGTAATTTACTTTTCTAAATTACGAATGTCTATACTAATTGTAGATTTCAGTTGAATTAGCCATTGTGTGCAAATGTGATGGTAAAATGATTGTAAAGAACCAATGCGAGTGGTTCAAATAGCGAAGAATAAACTTTTTTATTAAAATGAATAACTCTTCTTCCATATTTGGTTTAGATTTGGCAGATGTTTATTTTGCCAAACTGGTTTCAATTTGGAAAAATGGACATAAAAAATAACTTTTCAAGCACTCAGCAAATTTTAAAATGTTTCATATACAGCTTTGTTGGCAGACTTCTGTATTGTAAAAATAAGGTTAATTCCAGATAAATTCTTTTACTAAATTTAATGATTAATTATTGATTTGTTAAATTAAAATTTTGAAGAATTTTAAAAATGAATTTTCTTTAATCACAGCTTTTTTAATACACTGAAAGCAACACAAAATGTATTTATTATTTGTGAAGTTACTCTCTAAGATACTTTTGATTGGAAAAGGAAATACATTCATCTAATATTTTCTAATTTCTTGTGAATACTTTGTATGTATTGAAAAGAAAACGAAATTTTCAGATATTTTAATAGCTTCCATGTTTTCGTAGAATTAATTCTTTTTTATAATATAAACTCGATACAAAAAATTAAATATTTAAGAAATTTGTACTAAAAGAATTAAATAAATAAAACTATAAATGGTAAATTAGACAACACAATGTCGTGAGATGGTGAATCGTGAGCACAAACTAATCTCAAAAACTCTGTTGTACATTTTACCCTGAGAAATACTGAGGAATAAATACACAGATAATGAACTATTTTTATTAGAGCTTTATAAAAGTTGAGAAAAATATAGAAAAGTTAAAAAATACTCTTTCAGAAAACAAACAATGAATGAAATTGACAATATTTTATTATTAATAATAGTTTTAATCTTTGTGCATTTTTAAAATTCAAGAAAGACGGAAATACTTCTTGACTAATTGGTTATTATTTTGGATTGTTTTTTCTTAAACTTTTCTTAAAAATTCCAGGGTTAAAAGTTAGGGTATTTTTTTGCGACGTGTTTTGAGGTACTCAATTTCTGCTGATCTAAAGCTAAATGTGATCTCATAATTTTGAGCCACATTAAAATGACGAGGCTGACGCCTGCGCTGATTACATATCGGAAATAATGTGCATAGATCAAGCCAACAGCTGCTCCTCTGTTGGGAAGGTATTGATTAATTTCCGAATATGAGAGCGAAACCTGTCTCATTCCGGTTACCGTGGTCTCGAAACGAAAAAAAAAAGACATATTATAATACTGAATTGAGCTAAATTAAATACGATAGCATCAATTTAATAATTTTTTGGTGAAAAATTTAGGCAAATATATTTGGATAATTCATCTTACTAAATTAAAATACGAAATATTTTTACCTGAATCACTTTCCTCAGGCACCCTTTAAAGTTGCATAATTGTAAGAAAATAATTAAAAAAAAATATTTATTCAATTTTAATGTGTGGGGATATAGAAATGTTTTATATTTCAACCACGCAAATATTCAACGTATTATTTATCATTATATGACAACATATATGTAAAAAAATTTCATTTTTTATGCTCTATGATTAACAACTATTATTAACAGTTATTTAAATGTTCAAATATTATTTTAAAGCGTGACTTTAGAAATATTCTCAAATCTTTAATTAAATATTTAATCCAACAAAGTCTAACGCACTTTGTTTATTTATCTTCCTTTTTTTCTACAATTATATTCTTTACGTAATACAATTGCCATATTTTTTCCCAATAACATTTTGATCATGTCAAGCAAAGATTTGTTTGGCTGTTGCAAATATTAGCTAAATGAGTCAACGAACAAATTTATATTTCCTTTCGAAAGATAATGAAGGTAAAGAATTAGTTATTGTGAAATGTGTGTATTAGAGAAATTAAACATTCGAATCTTATTAAGGGAAGTGTAAGCAATATCAACACAATTATCTGCATCAAACATATCAATGTGTTATTTAAATATAAGTTTATTTTATTTTTCAACAATGATCGATAAATGTGTGTATTATAGAGTTAGAAAGCCTATTGAGAGATCTAGGAATTTTGAAATTCTTTGTATTATATAACATAACTTGTGTTTTTGTGGCTTCATTAAGCTTTTGCTGAATAGAGGAAAGTTATTTTTTGAAAGTAATTGCTATTTTTTATGAAAAATTGCTTGAAAACCTTTTTAGGTAACTCTATATTCATTTGATAGAATTTCAGTTTTAATGATTTCTCAAATACTAAAAAAAAATCTTATGTAATATTTAGTTGATTTACATAGGTTCGACCAAATCGTTTGTTAAAAAAGTTCTACAAAATGATTGTAGAAAATTAATACTTTTTAACTAGTTTTTCTTAAATTTAAAAATTATTTTTAAAGAATATGAAAGAAGAGCGTATTCAAAACCTCAAATGACATTTTATTGAACAATGCTTTTAGGGAGAGATTGGTTTTAAGTTTATAAAATTAATGCGTTTTCAAACAAAAGTAAATAAATGAAGGAGTTTTTAACGACGCAAATAAGTAAAAATAATTATCTTTTTAGAAGATGATTTATGTCTGTATTTCATAATTATGTTTCAGGAAGAAATTTTACGTATGTCGCTGAAAAATCCCAAAATAAATTTTTCAATTCAATCTCCAATAAAATATTATTTTTGATTTTCTTGTATTCAGTTTATCGTCTTTTTATAACAATCGCATTAACTCTCAATTTCTGTAACGTTTTTCCATTCAAGTAAAAAAACAGTAACAAAATAGCAATTAAATTGAATTAATTAATATTATGTAATCCACGTCTTGGTAAGAAGTAACAATAATTAATTCTAACATTAAAACAAACATTTTTTTTAATTTTGGCGCTTTTCTGTGTTATGTTAATCGCGTGAACAAAGTTAATAAATGCGCAAGATAAAATCACGGCAGCTGTTAGATGCAACATAACGATGCAGTTTCTTTATAATTCTCTTACAATCATAAATCACTCAACTTACTAAATAATAAATGTGGGATGATGTTCGAATAACATCTTTCCAATTGTTGTTATGTTGTCTGAAATAGATTTAAAAAATATTGTAACAGTATATTTCAGACAGCCAAAACAAAGAATAAAGTAATGAAATTATTGAAGGAAATATATACATTTTTTGTCTCACGTGCGCGGCAATAAGACATTTCTCGGAATATTTGATTGGATTAATTCAAATATTCTTAAGCTAAAAATTAATTAATATTTATTAAAATTATGAACTTTTTATCAAACAAATAGTTTTTGATAAGAAAGAATGGTTTGAAATTTTTTTAGAAGGAATTATTTTTTATAAAAAAATAATTGTTTCTGTTTTTAAAGAATAATTTTTATTTAAAATAGTTAAAAAAACTATCAATCGTATTTTGATAACAGTTTTTATGTTGCTCAACGGTTGTTCATACTTGAGACTGGAATCGAATCTACGAACTGTTATACAGAAGCTCAGAGTGCTAGTCAGTTTGGGTTTTTTTTAGCTTCGTTAAAAGCAATCATTGAAATATTTGTGTCTTATTTAATTTTATTGATACTTAATTATTCATAGTTTTTTAACATACGTGTTTGTACTTTGATAAATAAAACATTTTTCCCGTAAAAGCATATGCTAATTGTGAAAAAAATGTAAATATCTAACAGTGCTTATTTTATTTATTAAATTAACCCAGGTAAGCCTACTGTTCTATATTTAGGACAGTAGAATATAGGACAGTAGGCTTATCTGGGTTAAGTCTCAGGCATTCATTTATAAAACCCATATTGACCTGTAATAAAGCCATTGATTCATGGGACTCCATTCACAAATTAACCCAGATAAGCCTACTGTCCTATATTCTACTGTCCTAAATATAGGACAGTAGGCTTATCTGGGTTAAGCACAGTGAATGCAAATTCATTCTGTTGCTGTTGTTGCTACTTATGACACTTGAACCAGCCAAGCTCGCTAAGCAGTGAGCTATGAGAATTTAAGTCAGTAGGGTGCATCTTTCGTTTAATCAGAGTACAATGAAGGTGAAAGTACGACTTTACTCTAAACTCTTCCGATAGATGTCACCACCAGAGGACTTACTCCGCAATTTTGATATTGATCTGAAGGGGAAGAAAAGTTTTCTCCAGACCATTACACCCATGGTAACTGCTCAACGACCGACCACAGGACTTTCGATTCCACAGATTTAACGAGCACGTATATCATATGTATTCGGTGGGTTTTTGGCGGCATTGGGAATCGCACCCCGCACTTCCGGTCGATGCACGAACCACTAGGCTACCGCGACCCAAATTCATTCTTATAATGTTTTTATATTTTGATAGCGAGGGAAGTATGAGAGCTAACGGTGCATTAATGGTATGAAGATGATTTTTGGATTGAAAGCTCCTAGGTTTGATTTTAGTCATGAACCAGTTTCGCATTTCTGTATTCTGTATGCTTATCTGTCAGGTTGAGCTTTTGGGCATTCTCATAGATTTATCTTTTACGCCACGTGACTTGAATATCACTGACCATAGAAAGTCTTCCCTCAAGACAATAGTACACGATAAGATATTGGAAGCTTTTGGTTATTAAGCTGTCTACTATGCACACAAAGATATATCTACTTTACAAACTATTACAAAAAATTAATTTATTTTAATTGAAAAGTAAAATTTACGTTACTTTTTAAATTTTAAAAATATTGCTTTAGAAGTATATTCAATAAAAATGTTCAATATATTACTTATCATTTTCAGGAAAGAATTTGGTGGAGAAAATTTCATGTTATTATCCTAGTTATTTTTACAGTAGTTCCACATTATTACCTAGTTATACTATCAAAAGAGTTTTTGTCCGCTTTCTTCCGATTCAATTGAGGAAGGAAATAGGAGCATAAAATATTTCAATAACAGCTCTTTATCTCCGAATTTATTCCGATGTTAAGTTAAAGATAAATAATAAATTTAACAAAACATTTTGCACAGTATTCAAATAACAGAATTGTTTTAAACGTAATATTTGACTTATGGAATGATTTAAAATGATAATGAAATTTTTTAATTATTTTAGCTGGAAACTACATGATTGGCGGTGTTTTCCCGTTACTTGCTCTTGTCTTTATAATTTGCTCTGTACTCGCTGGTATTTTATATTTTATGACGAAACCTGATGTTGTTCCACCTTTTCACACAGCTTTTGCCTTCGTAGGATTTTTGGTCTCCGTTTGTTGGATTTACTGCATAGCTACTGAAATCGTAGTGCTCATCCAAGTAAAAAATATTTTATCAAAATATTAATTATTCGGTTGTGTTGCTAAAACATTTAAAGGTTTCAATTAAAAAAAGTTTTAATAGAAAAATCAAAATTTTACTATGTACTTACTTAAAGAAACTGTAAAATGTTTTTCCTAAAAAAAAAAAAGGTTCAAAATAGAAACAAAACTGTAAATATGTAAATATGCTAATTTCAATTTAACATGATTTTTTTTACATTACATAAAAATGTAAAAAAACAAACTAAAAGATATACTTAATTTGAAAAATCATATTATTGAAAAAGCTAAATCTTAAAATAATACCTAACTAAAAAATGCCTTTTAAAATAAGAAAATAATTAAAATAACTTCTGTTATAAACAAGAAGCGTTTTTATAATACATACAATATAAATGATAAATTATATAAGACTTCCATAAGACTTATTTCTAAGATGAAATCTATAATAAATGTGTGTAAAGTGCTTATACAAGACGAATATTAGTTTTATTTGACGTTTTCTAGAGCACTTACGTCACATTAGAGATCTAAATTTATAGTGTTGGAGAAATTTCAAGGAAGAAATGAAGTCTACAAATAGCGATTTAAAAAACAATTCTGCTAATAAAAAAATAATTATAATGAAAATTTTTTTTTTTTAATTTTAGAAGCCACTTTCTAGAAAGAATAAATTAACTGTACTTTTTTAGTGACATAACTCTTAAAAAGTATATATATATATATATATATATATATATATATATATATATATATATATATATATATATATATATATATATATATATATATATATATATATATATATATATATATTAATATGTTGCCTAACAAATACTTACTTTTTGATTGGTTATTACTTATAGTTTTATTTTCCATTTAAAATATGAAGTCACATGTATACAGATTATTATTTTCTTCTGCTTCAAATATCTTTTGGACTTTCTTTCATTAGCACCATAATATAAAGATCTTATTGAAGTTAATTATAAGTAGGAATTTAACATTCAAATTTTCTTTGTATTACAAACAATTATTTTTAACATTAATGAAATATAATTAATAAACCAACAAAGTTACAATTGTGAAAGGTAAATGATAAGTATTTTTTTGAAATCTAATGATCAGGTAACTTACAAAAATAGATTTATTAAAAATAGTTTAAAAAAGAAAACTATACATTTTGAGGAAGTTTTCATACACGCATACAAATGATTTTTATTATTTTGAATTAAAAATGTTTTGTATTTAAGATTACATTTTGTTTTCAAGGCTGTTGGAGTCGCTTTCAACCTCAGTGAATCTATTCTTGGATTGACTATTCTAGCCTGGGGAAATT
The DNA here is from genome assembly GCA_037975125.1 of Latrodectus hesperus. NCBI lineage: Eukaryota > Metazoa > Arthropoda > Arachnida > Araneae > Theridiidae > Latrodectus > Latrodectus hesperus. The sequence goes on from CM075859.1 coordinate 25,722,862, forward strand.
GTTTGCTTGGTAAGTACTATTTTTAATTTTCAATAAAAAATTGTTTGTTGAAAATGAATATTTTCAATGAATATATTATATTGCGTACGTTTAAAATATCCAAAAAAGATGACTTTCTTTATTTTATTTGATTAAATTGTGCTTTAGCACTTGATGATGTTAATTCGCTTTATGTTATAGTTTCGTATCTCATAGTGTATGTTATAATATATCTTGATGTGTGTGTTGGTTTTTGTTACAGAAATAAGTTATCCTGGTGCTATTTTTATTTCATCGATGAATTTTGTTTTTGAAATATATGTGTAGTTCAATTATGTTTGTATACAGGTTTAGTTTACTTGTATATAAATACATATTTATATATACACGCTTAGTCTATGTATATATATAAATATGCATTTCTTTTACCTCCTTACTAAACAAAATTGGTTTAACCATAAATCGTAATATAAGTTTTAACTGTATGCAATATTTTTTGCCTACATTTTACAGAGAGAATCAAAATCTCAAAATGCTCTCAAAGATGTGAAGTGTTGTTTGCTATGAATTGTTATTTTATATTTACATAACCTCTTTGATAAATGTTTGTTTTTAAATTTTTTAAAGAATAATATCCATTCAAAAGTCAATTCAACAAGGAGTTATTATAACTCTACCATAACGTATGAAATAACCAGATAATCATATACGATAATTTCAGTTAAGTCATGTAAGAAAGTCGTTAATTATTGCTTAATTGTTTATGATGTGAAAATTCTTTTTTAATACTTTAGATTTTATGTCGAATCTTGCTGTTGCAAGAAAAGGTTTTCCCAGAATGGGAATTGCAGCATGCTTTGGAGGACCCTTCTTTAGTATCCTTTATTATGTCCCACAATTTTATATCTTAAAAGCTTTCACGTCACAAAAATCATTTGTTGATTAAAATTGATTCTTACTGTCAAACGAAGTAAAAAAATTGAAAACTCTTTTAGATAATAAAAAAATTATTTTGTGTGAGTAAATCCATAGTTTAAATGTTTAATTTATTACTGCAAAGCAAATCAATCTTTTTTCATTTTAATTAATGGTAATCAAAATTGAAACTTCATGATATCAGACAAGTTTGAATTTATTTTCTTTCCCAGGAATATTAACTGCACCGATGTAGCAATGCGAAAAATTGCTTGACAATCTTGATTGAAAATCATTTAACGTGTTTCGAGTATAAATTGTATTTACATCTCTGATTAAAAGAAATATTAAAAAATATGATCCAGTTAGTTTTTATTTAAGAAAGGAACTGTGATGACCGAGTTGAGAAGGAAATGAAGCCTATTCGATCAAATTTGTTTGGTGTTAAAATGGAATGGAAAAATATTGATTTGTATGTAATCGTATTGAATGAGCTTTGTTTTATACTTTTTTGTGTGAGTGAAAAAATGTGTGTGTATATATATATATATATATATATATATATATATATATATATATATATATATATATATATATATATATATATACAACTGGTAAATTCCAAGGTGTTAATTTTGTAGTTTCGACATAATTTGTTGTAAAATTAAATGAGTAGTGGTTTGAGAGAGATTGACTATACAATTCACAAATAGTGCAAGAGTAAAAAAAAATTAAGTGTAGTGATCTTTTTTTCTGTCATTCAACTAGTTATAGATCACAATGGATTACTTATAAACTCCGAAAATGTGCTTATAAATGTCATACAAACTTATTTAATCATTTCTTTATATACATATATATTTAGACTTTCCGACTTTCGAAATGGAATATAACGTCAGAGGTGGTTCTTTCTGTATTTCTTGACATAGCGATACAAAAAACCTCTTCTGACTTGAGTGATCGTCCATTAACAATTTTTGTGCATTTGAATGCATGTATGTAATTTATCCTTAGTTATTCACGTTACTCTTCAAAACGAAAATACTCGCCGTGTTATACGCGACGTTATAATTTTAAATCTTTAGCTATTTTGCTAAAATTACGTACTTGTGAATGATAAAAAATTAGAAAAATCTTTCGAAGTGCTTCCTTAGCTTCTCCTCAGGCTTGTTGCTTGGCGTTGGAATTCCCTGCGTTCTGGAACTAATAGGAGACGGTGGAAAAGGCATGGATGTAAGTATAAATCTTCTTTCATATACTTTTTGATGGTGACGGGATATTGATCTTGGGATAGAATCTGGTGGTGGATAAGTAAATTTATAATTAATATTAGAATTGAATATTTTTAAATCACATTTATTAAATGTTTTAAATTTAAAAAAATCAAAATTTAGCTTCAAATAAATAGTTAATCGTAAGTTGCGATAAATATACATGTGTTTTATCCAAAAATTGAAAAAAAAGAAGAAAAAATATTTTTTAACAGGCGTAATATTGATCTCAGCTAAAATAAAAAGGTCTGAAAGTTAAATTATTTAAACTGAGTATAATGTTTAAAATATTCCTCATATAAAATCATAAAAATTTTTAGTGAAAACTTAAAATTATACTTTGTTCTTTTTTAGAAGAATCAATGAACATGAAATCTAGAATATTTTTAATAAATAATAAAATATATATTGATACGTTTATTAAATATTCATACATAGTATTTATATAGTTTATGAAAACTGGACAATACAATTTGAAAAAAGAAATAGCAACTGGCGATGTTAACTGGGCGATGTTCACACAGTTAAATAGAGAATTTATGATAGCAAATAAGATATTTAAAATTCGTTATTGTTTTCAAAACTAAAGTTACATTTTAAAACACAACATTATTAAAATACTGACGTAGAGCTTCCATTTTGCCGTCGTAATGCTCTCATATGCAGTGCATTCCCTCCTCCCCAGCAATGCAAATTTTAGAATCTGCAGAATTTACATTGGAAGGTTTGAGATTCAGCTAAAATGTTACACTGACCTTTGTGCAATGGCCTTGATTTTTGATGTAATTAAAATCATTTTTTCTCGTATCAAAATTGCAGATAGTAATTTCACGACTGCTTTTAAAAGTGAATGAATTTCGCCAAGAAAATGTAACATAACTAAAATTAAAAAGCCCCATATATGTGATTTTTATATCTTCCTCAATCACTTTCTTTGATCTATTCGTAACCTCACGAATCACTTATTCGTTATAAAATATCAGTTGTTAAATAAAAATATATTATTTTATTCCTCATAGTATAAGCTTATAAATATTTCTCTTAATTTATTTCTCATGGAAACCTGCAGATATGCGTTTGATTTTCAAAACTAGTGAATATAACAATGCTGAGAAAAAGAATACCTTATTAAATTGAAATAAACTCTTTTAACTTAGTTTCAATTCTGCATGCTTGAGTTTACAATTATTGAATGTAATGCTTTTTTTATGTCTTTATTTATGTCTGCTAACTCATCTTATTGATTTTTCAGCTAAAATATTCTCCATTGACGACAATCCTCTTCACAACTTTAGCGGTGAGTTTGGTGTCAACTCTCATCATGATGCTGGTTTGCCGTTTTCAAACGAAACGCTTATATGGGGTCTATCTCATAATTTTATACATAAGCTTCTTGATCATTGCAGTCTTAAAAGAATCTAACGTGTTCTAAATTTTATGCATTGGTTTACTTATTGGATAGAAACAGTTTCAGCCTAAGTTTTTCGATTATTTAATTAATAAATGACGTTGTAGCAGTGGAATGTATGAAGTTTACTTTAAAGGGACTATATACTTGATTTGTTGTTTCATCTTTCTGAATGTGCGAAACTAAAGAGTGAAAAACTGTTAACCAACTCACGAATGTTACGTCATCAACAAAGGAGGATGAAAAGCAAGAAAGAAGCCGAAAAAGTATTCAGTAGTAGCAAGAATTCTTGAGAAATGAAATGCCTTAGAATAAATATGTATATTTTTCAACTATGCTTTTGTTGCCAATACGTTTTCTACTTAAAGATCTGTATTTAAATATTGAAATAAATTTTTATACTATCAATGAGTTTGAATAAATTATTCTTATTTATGAAGTTTTTGGAGGAAGTTAGCGATACACATTTTTCTCTTCGGTAAGATTATATTATAAAAATTTATTATGTACAAAGAAAATTTAAAATCTTTCTGAACTATTAATATTATTAAACAAATCATGTAAAAATATAAACTTAGTCAAACTGTGCGAAAGAAATAGAAATATATGATAATGTGTGTAATCTAGATTATATATTTGGTGACAAATAAAAATCTTTTTAATTAAAACTTATTTTATTTTTTTAAATTTCGAAAAGTTAATCGCTTCCAGTTGATAAAAGCTTATGATTTTTGAACAGGGAATAAAGTTTATATGTGCCGTAAAGCTTCTTTCCAAAATATTATTTTAAGAGTCACAGATTTTTTTAAATATTTTATCCATATGTATTTATTTGAAACATTTATCAAATAAACAACTTTTTATTTTACGGCGAAAAAGTTTCCCTATTGATTAACTATATCAAAACTTATAAATGATTAAATGTTTGTGATTTCAAATACATATCTGATTTGAATCCTAGAAAAAGTACTAAAGCAACTTTATGTCTAGAAGGGTAAATGACTTGTTTTCAATTCATTTTGATTGCTGAAAATAATAGATTAATATCTTCTTAAAACTGTCGATACTTATTCTTCACGCGTTATTATCCCACAAACCCAACTGTTTTCAGCATACTTTTCTAAAAGTATTAAACAATAAAGAGAAAAACATAAATTGAGACTCTCAATATTAAGTTCTGCAATTTACTTCCTGAAGTAATCATTCTACAAAGAAATGAAGTTTAAATTACAAAATTCTCATTATTTGAGGAACTATGTTGGGTTATTTTGAATCATTCCAATTGATGGACTTATGAGAAAAGAGTTTTCAGACTTCGAATATTTATTGCAAGACTTTAGGAAACACATGAGACAGGTTATCCAATGATATGATCGTACATCAAACGTCATACGTTCTTCTGAGCAAACAAACGTCGAAATTTTAGAAAGTCAAATATCCGATTTGTAACTCAATACTTAAGCTTTATTTTCAGCAGTTTATTTGTGAATTGTCCGATGTTTCATGTTAAACATTTGTTGCTACAGTTTCTTTTTTTCCTCTGTAACATTTTGTTAGATAAATATTATTTCCTTAACTGATGATAATTAGATTAATTAGATTTATTAACTGAGATGATAACTGACGATAATTAGATTAACTTATGATAATTAAAAATTTTACACTTATTACTCTTTTATAAGCTACTTCACGTTTGCTACTACGAGCTACATAACGTTTGTTGCATTAATTTGCAAATCTAAAATATTACTTTAGATTTGCAAATTAATGTTTATTTTCAGCAGTTTATTTGTGAATTGTCCGATGTTTCATTTGTTTCATTGTCCATGTTTCATTGTCCGATGTTTCATTTCGATGTTTCATTGTCCGATTGTTGCATTAATTTGCAAATCTAAAGTATTACTTTAGATTTGCAAATTAATGCAACAAACTTATAGTATAACAAAGTATTACTTCTAATAAAAATGTGTTGCACTAAAATGTGATGTAGTAATGAGTTTTTGCCAAGATAATAAGCAATTGAACTAATATTTATTATAATTCTCATTTGGTTTTAAATACAATTTGATTTTTAGTATTAATGAAATTTTTGAAGCATTTACATTTAGTGAATTATTTTATGGCTAAAATAATTTACAAGATCTTATTGTTTCAAAATTTACAAAGCGATCCCCACAAAATGTAAGAATTCCACAAAATGATTATTTTAACCCAAAATAAAATATATTTTATTTTAAGCTTATTTATAATTTAGATAAAAATATTTCATCTGTAGTTTTTTTTTTAATTATGACACATTGTTTTAAGGCCGTTTTATTAGTCACTTTTTCTCTGTAATGAATAATATACTTAATTAATCTATTCCCACAGAAAAAATATTTATAAAATATGGAGATCAATTCAACAAAACAGAACTAAAATATGAGGCATATATTTTCTAAAAAATATAATGTAAAAACTCAATAGGCACAGGGTCACATACTTAAATTTAAATTGATCATGAACTTAATACCAGACAAATATCGACAAAATTTATTTTCTTATTTAGATTTTTTGGATACTTTCTTTGGAGTTAGAAAATTTATTCTGAATTAGTATGGTTGTAAGAAAAGAAATCGTTGGTATATAATGAAAGAAAAGATATTATATTGTAAGAATAATATATAAAATTAAAGCAGTAAGGATTGTTGAAGAATGTAAAATTTTATAAGCATTTATATGCTTTAAAAATTTTATTTAACTATCTATCTTACGCATATTTTAGAATGCATTGATCTCACACGATGACTTACTATAAATCTTGAAAATAATGTGTGGTAGTAATGACATAATTTTATGCAACGTTTTGTACAAAGTTGTTATGGAATGGTAAGTTCATTACAAAAGAATAATAATAATAATCTTTGTGGTGTAAAACTTCTGAAAAATTGAATAATTAATTATGTCATAAATATTATTTGCGAATTAATTGTTGGGATCGTTAAAAATGACGCTTTAAATGAAAACAACAGATGGAGAGAAAATTAGGAAGAAATCGATTCTTTTTAAGATTTTAAGGATTTATTTTGCTTAAATCAGGAGGAAATTTTCTGGAGTCCTTTTCTTGAGATAAATTGAAGTTATTTATATATTTAACAAATTTGAAGGCATTCTTTAATCTATGGTTATATACTTAAAATCACAATTTCATATGATTCGGATGGATAGGAAAATCTTTCAGATTGATAGATTTTGTTGCAATGAAAATATTTATTTTGGAAGCAAAAATAGGCGTTGCTTAAATTCGATAAAAATAGATTTATCTGTAAAAATCGTAATTATTTTCTGAAAAAATACAATACTTAACTTATTGTGTAGCTGCCGTAGACATATATATATATATATATATATATATATATATATATATATATATATATATATATATATATATATATATATATATATATATTCTGAAATATATATTCTGAAAATACAAATATACAAATGTAGAATATATATGTAAAAGAAACAACCACTAGGTGGAATGTTTATATTCAATACTTTTTATTTGAATGAAATATTTTTAATACAGGCAAAAAATTTTACACAGGTATATAACATATTTTTATGTAGCTAAGTATATGCTGTAGGCGAGGACAGGCAGCTCCCAATAAAAACTCAATTAAATTAGTAGATAATTTATTTGGAAGTAAATTTACTATTCTAAAATTTAAATTCCTTTAAACTTAAAAATTATAAAGAAAAGTAAATCTGAGGATAAAATAATTCTCTCGATAAGGTTTATCTTATTTTCCTCTACATAACCAAGAAGGGAAAATATATATCAACCAAAATATTAAGGAAAACAATGTGAGGATAAAATGTACATCTGTTATGTTATTTATATAATATACAAAAGAACGCTTTTAGATGAAATGCATATTATTTAAATAGAAAAAAAAGTTTAAGTGAATAAACTGATGGAGTGAAATATGTTTGATCTACAATTTGGGAGCAGTATTTTGAGTTTGGAAATCAGTAGATTTTGCCAGGGTAGTTTTAAGTAGTAGAAAGGCATCTAGTAGAAGATTTTTATCAACCAAATAAAGAGGTTTAGCTGAGAATAAGTTTTGGAGAGAAGGATATATATATATATATATATATATATATATATATATATATATATATATATATATATATATGTATATATATATATATATAGTGGACACAAGAACATTATTTTGTTATCATTCATAAGTGGGATCAAGTCAAGAAGAATACATTCAACATCTATAATTAGCATTTGGAAATACTAAGGTTCATTTGGTGCTTTTGTATTCAGATAGTAAATAGAATTTCAGAGATGTCGCTATTATCTTTAAAAGGTAAAATACATAAGATGGCCGTTTTTAGCTGTAATCTCGGATAATATCCCTGCTCTACGGAAAATGTTAATAAGTGATAATGTACCTATTAAATGTTACAAAGGAAACTCAAAATTGAATCTGCTATTTCCCTCCAAAAAATTACTCATGAAGAAATATTAATAAATAGTTTGCCTTTGGGTTTCCCCTAATTTACTAACCAATAAGAAAAGAATGGGAAAATGAGTAAAGAAACCTTTTTATCGAATGAAATGAGTGTTTTGGATCCAAAGATTATTAAAGACAGTGATCATCACATTATATTACTAAGATTATAGCTACTGATGAAATGAACATGCTATTTTTGACTTAACAACGTGTCAAGAAAGATTTGATGATAAGCTATGGCAACAACGGTAAATAGCTAATGCGCAAAGAAAAAAATATGTGCATTGTTTTCTTCTAAACAGCAGGATTATTCAAAGCTATTAAGCTAGAAGGACAAAAGTAAATCACTGCTGACTAGAACACTACTAAATATCTTCCAAAAATTCTTCAACAAATGAATATTAGAAGATTATGTTAATAGCTCCTCTTATTCAGCAAAATTGTGGATGAGCTGCTTGATTAAAATATTTCGAAGTGATGGAACATCTACACTATTCTCTTTTATCTAGCTCAGTGTAACTTTTTGTTATTTTATAATCTAAAGAAGGAGTTATATTTATTTTCATTCAGAAGAGAGATTAATGAGGCTTTAAATGTATTCTTTTTAATCATTCCAAGTTATATTTAATGTTTTCGTTTGTTAAGCTTTAAACTGGTGTTAGTTTGTACATCTAACATTTTCTTTATATTCTCTTGGTTTTTAGTGGAACCAGTTTATGAAAATATTATCGACTCATCAGCTTAAATAAAGAGTTTTAAACTACAAAAATAGTCTAAAAAATCAATAATAAATATAAAGGAAGTTGGAAAATAATACAAATCAAGATGCATGCTATATCTGATAAATCATTACCATCATTTATTATCTAACACCAACATTCTTTTTAATCTTTCAGTGTTTCATTTCGTAAACACATCATCACCATTTATTAATATCTTTAAATGTTTTTTACCGTAAATATCATAAATGCACTTAGTGATCAAACGGTACACTAGAAAAAATGCTAATTTTTCTAATTTAGCTTTTTCTACTTTATGATATAAGAAGTGATGGTCTATCACAAAAGAGGGAACAGCACGCCTATATTAGGTAATAAAATTTCTTGGGTAATTGTTTTATTCTGTTTATAGAAAATTTCCTAAGCTTATACTCAACAATTTTTTACATACTATTAATGTAGTGGATATTATGGTTCAGTTTTTCCTACAAAATCTGAATGTAAGCATTTATTCATGAAGCTATTGTGTTAGGAAAATGGATTTTACGCTAAGTACCCATGAAAAACTTTAGAATTTTAGCATTATGAAATGCAATTTGGTTTGTTCTAAGTAGTTGAAATCCCTAGGGTGTGCGAGATAAACTTTCATAATAATTACTAAGAAATTTAGAACTTTTTGGGTAACGCATTCAAAACATTTTCTTTAGAATTGAAGTTAACAAGATTCATTACATTATATGAATCGACTTACTCTGTTATTTTTTTACAGCTTATGAATATAACTGTATATATGTGATAGTTTATCAGATGTTTGATACGCTGTAAATTTGTTGAATATGAAATTCCAAGATTTTGATAGTTTATTGATAAAATTCACATTACTGTGGTTCCTAGTCTAACTAGCTCTCGTGTGCGCAAAATGCCCGTTGAACGACAAACAAATAGAACCAACTAAATTGAAAATTTTGTGTGTGCAAGTAGATTTTATTTACTCGGTATTGAAATCTTTATATTCTTATGTGACAATTTTAATTCTCTAAAATTTTATGAGAATGAAAAGATTCTTGGTTCGTAATTTCCAATCGGCAAAAGTTTTATAAACAATAGAGTCCATAAAATTTATAATTTTGCTAAAGAATGATATAGCAAAGGCCTTTCATTTAGATTATTTAGAATAAACATCTCTTGTATACTGCAATATATAAATACCTTCAGAATACAAAGTATTTACTCTTAAGGGTGAGAACATTTATTTTTCTCGTTTTTCGACGTAAGAAATATAAAATTCGAAATAATTATATATGCGCGATATATAATGCAAACTATTATATGGATTCAGCTGAATTTTTAGATATTTTAGCAGAAGTTTGATTTATTAGATTTAACAATTTTGCTAATTTTGCAGAACGTAACTTATAAAATATTAAAAAGTAAGCCATCAGAGCTCTTGAATAAAATGCATTTTCATAAACAATAACCAGTTATATTGAAATACTAGCGAATACACAGTTTGTCTGTTATATTTTTAATAAAATTATTCTTATTTTTAATAGAGAAACGTTTGCAATATTTTGAAACATTTCATTTATAAAGCTTAATTAACAAAGTATTGAAATTCCTTCTGTTTGGATTAATGACTCTGTTTCGATTGTGTGATGACATGGAATTGAGAGACATTGGGTCAATATCTAAATTAATTGGGAGAAGTTAATTGTAAAAATTACTCTTTAGCCTTAAAAAAGCATTGAAGAACAGAGTAAAAGTACGAATAGGCATATTAATGGAATATGTATTACACTGAAGAAAGAAGATAATTTACCTTACAAATATGGTATTTATTTAAACACTATGTTTGATCTCGATTTTAAGATCAAATAACTATCGATCATATCGATCTTAAGATAAAATAACTATATTTGATCTCGATCTTAAGATATTAAGTTATGAAGCTACATAATATGAAATATTGAGCAGAAATTATTTCTAAATACTTATGAAACACAACTTGGTTCTAATATTTTGATTCTACTGGAAACATGAGATATATTTAACACAGTTCTTGAGATTCTCCATATTTGGTCACCAGTTATATTTTTATCAATGATTTAGGATGAAAATTCAATTTAAAGTATCTTTGCCAGAGAATATGCCACTAATTCGGAAATTTTACGCTTGCAAATTAGTAACTTTAACGCCAAAAGGACCAGCCCTGTGATAACTGCAGAACAAGTAGAAAAAAGAAGCATATGTAAATGCTCAAACTTGTGTCTGTATCTGGTCACATGCTGATCAGTTATTGATTATTAGAAGCTAGATCTCCACATTTGGTATCAACAGCTGGTAATAGCTATGTAACTATGGAATAAATAGAGGAAATCCTCGGATACGTCAATGAATAGAACATTTGAAATAAATGATTGAAAATCAATTTCACATATGTGTGATTAAGATTTATCAATGAGATCAATTTCTATTTGTACTGAACGTGATCTTAAGTTACTAACTTAACATAATTTGACATCAGAAACTGGTAACCTTCAATGATAAAAACACATGCCTCCAATTACACCGATGATATCATTTATGGAGTAAAGCGTAATAAATACATAATTTTAATATTCAATGTAAGCGTAATAAATACATAATTTTTTAATATTTAAATAACGTCATTTATGGAAGTTTTCATATTTTATAAAACGATCAGTGGTGAATAATTCATAATATTTCAAGCGAATCTAATGTAAAAAAACTTGAGCTTCTTTGATCCATGCTTGATCAATATAGCCTGTTTTATTTATGGTTTTCCATTATTAATATCCAAGTAGCTGTTTTTTTGAAAAAAAAATAGTATTATATAAGGTATACTTCATTCTTTACTAAAATGTTTTTGAAATTCAAAATTTTATTCAAAGGTGTGAAGATAGTATTCTTTATATTTTGATGTTTAAAATATTAATTTTCATTTGCTGATAATATGCAGCCTTTGAAATACGTCAATTATTTACACACGCTTTATTAACTAAACTTAATCATTCTTTTAGATTTCATGTCGAATCTTGCCGTAGCAAGAAAGGGCTTTCCTAGGATGGCAATTGCAGCTTGCTTTGGAGGACCTTTCTTAAGTATCCTTTGTTTGCACATCATTTGCAAAATTATTTTTAGAGTCATGATCAATTTTTTCACTTAGAGATAATTTTTAGAAATTAGTGATATCGAACTCATTATTATTTTCATTTGAAGTGCTATAATAATTTTACATAATTTACTCAAGAAGTGTGTAATATTCACAGCATTTTTGAGCACATTAAAATTGAAGTAAATATAGACTCTATAATTATGTTTGATGTTACAAATTATATGCATTTTACTATCACAGATTTTCATTTCATGAAAATCATATTGAATGAGATATAGTGCATTAAAGTATAAAAATTAAAAGAATTCCAATATTCATTTAGAATAGATTTAGAATTTTTTGTGAGAAGTGAAAGACTTTATAATGATTATTATTTAAAATTTTAAAGTGACTATATATATATATATATATATATATATATATATATATATATATATATATATATATATATATATATATATATATTTAAATTACTGAATATTATTTGTGTTTAACCATTTTGTTTCATAGCTGATAAATTTTACATGAATTTATTCTTATATAATTTAATGAAAGATTAATTTGTAGGAGAGTATTGGAATTTTTTTGAAATAAACATATTTTTATATTAATAGCTTATTTTGTGAATAGTATAGATTGTGTTATCTTAATGCAGTCAATCCCTTCATAATCTCTTCACAAGAGCTTAAGACATTTTTTAAAAGAATTTGAGAAATGAAGGAAGAATATAAATTATTTTTAGAAGCACTTTAAATAAAACGCACTTTTTAATGCTTCTACAATTCAAAACAAACAACTTAAGGAATGGTTTTCCAGTGAAATTAGTTTCTAGATTCAGGTTTCAGAAGAACCATAAACACAAAAACGAAGTTTTATTTTTAATTAAATTATACTGAGACGTTCTGAAGTTTGGAAAATTAATCCTCTAGAATTTCATCAGATCTATTTCTTTAAGAAGAAATATATTGATATTAATGAACACGAATACGCTAGACTTTAATTGAAATATGTTAGAAAATTTTCTTTATCCATTCACTAGGCTTATTAATAGGTGTTGGATGTCCTTGCATTCTACAGCTGGTAGGAGATGGGGGCGTAGGAATGGATGTAAGTAGAAAAAATTTCCTGACAAAATTTTATAATTGTAATAATGATAAATGAAGTTTAGCATAATTAAAATTTCAATAAAATATTCTGTAAATTAGCTTTATTTTAGATTTTATTAAAATATTTGTTTTACTCTCATCAAAACAAACATACATACTTACATACATATGCTTTGATAAATGCATATATCTTTACTGATACATATTCACTATATTCATAAAAAGTTTGATATTTTTATGCTTAATAATTAAAATATATAAGGCTATGAACAATCTTATTGCATTTATACATGTAAAAACTTGTTTTTTCTTTTAAGGTGTGAAGGTCTTCATAAACTATTTCTTTCCTGTTTGAAAGATATTATTTGTTTAGTGAATAAATTTTATATGTGTAGTAGTGATTACAGATGATTGCTTTTACCAGTTTAAATATCTTTACTTTATCATCATCACATGCTTCCCTTTAAATACCTCTCTGTAGTTTCGGGTCGCAATTAAAAGGGAATGTTATATTTATTTTGCATGTGTTTGTTTGACGTTTCATTCAATGTGATGTCCTATTTGATTGGGTAATGAAGAAAATGAATGACGCAATCACTATATAATCCATACTGTTTTTTATAGTTCTTCGAATGATTTTCTCATGAAGAGGGATTAGGGGAGGATGACCCGTTCTTTTCCACTCAGATCACCTGCTATAACATATTTGTTTTTTCATTTAAAATCTACAAAAGACATTGTATTCAGAATGAAGTACCGAACACATTGATAACCTTAATGTCTAAATTACAAATGTAATAGCCATGCTGTCAATGTCGACAAGTTTCCTTGTGTGTGTATGTATGTACTTGGCATAAACTCGAATACCATCCCATCTTGATATCATGTAGGCATGTATTTATGTATGTGTACAAATTTACTATAAATGATTTATTCATTTTGAGTAGGTTCTATTTACAAAAATGTTATACGTATATACATGAAAGATATATGAAAAGAACCACAAACTCATCAAATTTATATACCCTCAACAAATATTCATTATGCGCCCCTCTGGGGACAAGACACCTCGTCCAGACGACAATCGAAATCATTCTATACATTACTAGAGTCCTTGAGCTGCCGATACTACATCATAATGCTTTGTTGACTCGGTGGTTCTTTACCATAAATCCTTCTGAAAACCCATATCACAGCTTTAACATACGAACAACTACCACAGACCTAAAATCTTATTTCTTGTTTCCCCCATTTTCAACTTGATCTAGCCTCATACTGCCTCACTTGATCAGAAAGTTAATGACTGTGTATTTCTTACCGCATACAGAGTGTCCAGAAAAGGACTTCCTGATTTCAAAATTAAATATCTCGAAAACGAAGATCGATAGAGGAATGCAGTAAACGGTATGTTTATAGTAAAAACTGTAAGAATATAATACATCAGTTTGAAATAATAGTTACAAAAGTTGCAAACAGATGGCGCTGTAATCGCCATACGTAATGTTTAGTGTAAATAGTGATCCGAAGCCCAACTATTGAAGCGTGAAAGGAGGTTATCACATCACAAAACATTGTGATTACAGCGTTTTTATTGGTTTAAAATAAATAACGCTGATTTAAGCACTACAAAGTTGGACAAAAAATCACATCACAAAACATTGTTATGTGATTTTTTGCAAAGAATGTTTTCAAACGATTATTTCATTTATGTATGCTGATTTGAGCTGTACATTGTACAGCGCCATCTGTTAGCAGCTTTTGTAACTATTATTTCAAATTGCTGTATAAAATTCTTACAGCTTGTACAATAAACATACCTTTTACTGCATTCCTCTATCTATCTTTGTTTTCGAGATATTTAATTTTGAAATCTGGGAGTCCTTTTCTGGACACCCTGTATCTCTTAGATGTATATGAGTAATACTGCTGAAAATCTTGCCTATTCTAAACGAATAAATTATTTATGCTACTATTTATATATATATACTTATATGTGTATGGATGTATGTATTTAAAGATATAAAGATCTTATAAAGTTCAACCAAATTTTTCCAATTAGTATTGCTATTCTTTTTCCTGTGAAAGAGAATGTCAATAAAATAAAATAAAAAAATGAAAAATAATCCCCTGTTGGAAAGCCTTAAGATTAATTTACTAAAGAATATTTTCTGAAAAACATAGTTTATAGAAATCAGAGTAGTGAATAGAAGTGTTGGATATACATAAAAATAAGTTTCCATATATATATATAAGGACTATTTACTCGAGTGTTTTTCTCTCTCCTACAGCTGAAATATTCTCCGATGACTACTATCTTATTTTCGACATTAGGAGTGAGCCTGTTATCTACAGTGTCCATGATGATCATTTGCCGTTTCCAGACAAAACGCTTTTATGGGATCTACCTCATAGTACTGTATCTTTGCTTCATAGTCATCACAGTTCTCAAAGAGTCAAAGGTCATCTAGGATGTAAACCTGTGAGCACTGAATGTATGCCAACTTTACAGAAAAAGAATGTAATTAAAAAGACGGTAATTAAACAAACTTTTGAAACCATTAAAGAACAATGAAATACTTTTACGAAAGCAGAGATGTTTTATACATTTATACTTTTAACCAATTTTGTTCACTACGCATTTTATTTCTTAGAAATATGTATGTTATTGTTAAAATAAAAATGATTAAGTGATTTATCCTGATAGTAATTTTATGAATAATACCAAAGGTAGATTTTAATTAGGAAACTTTTTCTATCACACACATGTAAAAATGATTCAACTTATAATTGACAAATTAAACTCACACACAAAGGGAGAGAGATAAAGAGAGAGAGAAAGAAAGAGAGAGAGAAAGAAAGAGAGAGAGAGAGTTAAAGTAGCAAAATTAAAATTTAATTTGATACTAAGCTGAAATTGATATTCAACGAGTGTCATAGTTTATAAGTTTTATTTTCTCAAAGATTTTTGTAGGATATGTAAATTGATAACTTTATATTACAAAAACAGATTTTTAAGCCAATGTTAATCGATTTCATACTTATCTGTATAAAATCGATATTCATAAATAGCTAAATCGATAATTTCAGAGAGTATGTATCGGATTATTGCATTCATATAATCTTCCAAAAACACAATTAAAATATGCATAGCAAAATGTGCTTTACCTTTCATTTAGTAATTATTTCTTATTATATTAAAAAGTTCTCTGTAATTCTGTATTTATTACAGTTGCTGTTGGAATTATTTTGTGACTTATACAAAATTTTTCTGGTAGAGGAGATTATGTTTTTATTTTAGCTATTCAGGATTAATCTAAAACAATAAAATGGGAGCCTAATTTTTTTTTGAGATTAGTTTTTAATATTTGCATAAAAAATTAATGGTAAATAAATGCACTAATTTTATTGCGAATACACATACAATATTAATAATTAGATTACGTAATTAATTATATTTCTTTTTCGATCTGAAGTGCTAAGCAAACAAAAACACATTACTCCAAATTTATATAATGGATATCAAAGATTTTGATTTTGATGTCATGTTTTTAATTATTAAAGTGATTATCTGTAAATGAGTCAAATTTCGATATCAATTTTACAACATAACGATACAGTTTACAGGCGTGAAAAAGGGAATATTTCACATATCACATTTGCGCATACAAAATCTTTACTTAGAAAGCATATTTCAATAAAAAAGTGATTTTTTCAAAATTTCATATTGACATATTAATTTCAGTTTTTTTTCCGAAAATAATCAATATTTTTGTTTCTTTTGTAGTAATAAATTGAGAATACAAGATATCAGTTTCATTGAAATTGTTAAATTCTCTTGTTGTTCTGCGTGAGTATTTTTATTATAAAGTTTGAGAGAATCACATTTTAAAATCATGATTACATTTGATCAGTAAAATAAATATTTTGTACACACATTTTAAAGAAGTATGGTTTAAGACATTAAATTCATGTTTTGAATGCAGTCTATAGCTAGAGTTTCAAGCATTAAGAGAATGGAACATAAAATATTTTTGTAAAGGGAACATTGTGTTTGTCTGAAAATCAAAAAAGCAATCAACTTAATTATATTGATATGTTTTATAATAAAATGCGGTGCTATATCTCATTTTACTACACAACCCTTTGACACGTTATTTAGTAACACTTTATTAAATATTGGAGTATTCCTCAACTAGCAGAATAGATACAGAAATAAGGAACTGTTGTCTTAATGACGAAGAATAAAGATCTTACTCTTTTTAATAATTTTGAAGGGATTTTAAACGATTGCATAAAACCGCAGTATAAAAAAATCCTTATTGTTTACAAGTGATAATGTATGCAAGTATATAATATTGATTGCAAAGATATGTATACTTTACAAAAGGACTTTTGTTGCTAGTTTTGTCGTGTGCAGTGTAATAGGAGAAATTTATATAGAACTTTTGAGATGCTGTACTTCCTCGTTGCCTCTTTGCACTTCTAAGGATGACCAACAAGGCCAAAGTTTTGTTTTTTAGATTGTTGCACACTGTTTAATATTTAGAAACCTCTCAAAGATGAGCGTTGAATTTAATCTCTGGTCTCCTTCTCTGCACGTATGTAGCCGAAAGTTATTAATATGGAGTGAAATGGAGGATTTGTTGTTAAAGATTGCTTTCCTCAAAACAGCATTCACCAGTTTCCTCCTGTTTGTCGTTATTCTACAAGACTTCGATTATGGTTGAGTGCTAGAGGCGCCGTCTAAGAAACAATGATCGAACTAATGTCACCACACACATTTTTTCTATTCGGATGATATATCTTTATTAAATTTATTGAGTTTGAAAAATGGTAGCAAATTAATAATAAAAAAATTCTCATTCCAATAATTGTCAATTAACTTTTAATTGTGACTGATATGCTAGTGAATCTCTCTTTATGATTAATTAGCCTCTCTGAGGCCTGTGATGATATCCTATTTAACAACATACTGATACTTGTAACGTTCGGCCGGATTTATCCATAAGTCCTTCTTCCTGTTGATGTAGAAATTTTAACTTTCATCAATGTTGTAAAATGTTTATTCCTAAGCGCACCAGTTCTTTTGACTTCAATCTGCATCCTAATTCGTACGTGCATGCATGTCTTTACAATGTCTTTTCATGTTGTAGGTGAATGATTTGCATAATTTACAGAGCGAACTTTGTACGCACTTTGCTGCTATGGATAAATTCTTTTCTTCTCATATTTTGGCAATAGAGTGTGTATGTATATATATGGCATTTAAAACAGGCTTCATTCAAAAAAGTTTCTATTACTCTTAATAGATGGAATTTCACGCATTGCGAAAGAGATGAGTGCTTTTTCTTCATTATATATATCATGGCTATCGTGTGTATCAGTTGAAAAGAGAGATAGTGCTAGCTTTCCCTTTGTAGTACCCCTGAAGTGACAGGTTTCATTTCTTTCTGTTTGACAGTCGAGACAAGTTTGTGAAAGCACAGAATATAAGAGACACTCAAATTTTATCATCAGTTTGTATTTTACGCAGATACATATGCCATTCATATTACTTAAATTTGCAACGATTTACATTTGATCGCTTAGGATTTAACACCAATTTTACGCTCAACAACTTCCATCTGTTCTAGCTAATGAAATAGTTCTTACCATAGTAGCATTCCTCCAATGAAGGAAGACTTGCACAAATTGTTTTTATACACAAGCACCACACCCATGCAATGTCTATCAATTACTGTGGTTTTTACCTTGCGATATAGCTAAAATAGATCTGTATCTATTGTAGTAATCTAGATACTCTGATTTAATATATTTTACACTGACTGAGGAAATTAAATTTTTGGATTCCTGAGTTTCTCAAAATTATATATATATATATATATATATATATATATATATATATATATATATATATATATATATATATATATATATATGCAATCACTTGCTATAAGAATGAGTTTCCAATATTTATACATTTCTACAAAGAATCCCTTATTATTTATTAGTATCTGAAACCAAATTTTACTTCAATAAAGTAAAATTGGTCTTAATTCAGTTGATTGAGGTTATATTTAATCTTTTCAATAGTTTGATATTCTCTTACTCAAGCTGCAGTTGCAATTTGTTTACAAAAGTTGCGAAGTATTATCTAGCGGACAAATTAACTGTAATTTTGCCATCTGTTTTGCTCATACCGGTGATTTTCTTTCAGGATTTCTTATGATTATATATTTCCTATTTATGACGACATTTTATTCTGTACTAAAATCCTATCCTAATATGAAGCCTAAATCAAATTTATAAGTTTTTGTTTAACAAATTTTGGTTACATACAGTTTAATTATTTATAACCACATTCTTTTGCTTTTCGCCAATGCTTAAAGCCGAGCTGATAGAGAAACGGTCAGCTGTCTAGCTTTCAGCTAAGCCGCTCACTGTTTCAATGCCACTCATCGCACTGAGTTTTTAATGTCTCAAAACGACCTTAAGCTTAAAATCTTTACAAAATAAACATCATTTCCAAAAAATGATTGCAAAATGGCAAACAACCAAAAGTCAAAGTTGTTACTTCAAATGACGTTGTCCAAAAAATATTCGAAATGTTCTAAAGTACTTTAGTTTAGGTTTAAATAGATATCACTCAGGTTCAACATACGTTTCGCTTGTTTTTTACTGAACATTAACATTTTTACAAAGTTTTTACAAAGAACAATATTCTGGAATCTTATCTCTTTTGTTCTATGATTGGGTTAAGCGCTTCTGACATTCCTCTGTTTTATCATTAATAAGTCTAACAAGTTCATGAATGGGAACGATTGCTTTTATTTTTTTGAATCTTCAAATTTCATCTTACAAGACTAATTTTTCTTCTTCCTTTTTCATATCTAATCTTGCAACTCTAAATTGTCAGGAAAGTTTTAAAGTTTTTCTCAACTGTCAAATTATTTAAAGTTTCCCAAAGTTCTACACAGTCTGTTATAAGGATAAAATGACTTAAGAGAATCTTTATATCTAAACAAATTTTTCATTTTCAAAACTTGTAATTTGTAGAAAATGTTATGCAATTATAAATAAATATAGTTATTAAATAAACTCATTAAATGAAAATTTTAAATTTAAGCATCTGATTGAAGCTAAAAATTTTTAATTTATAAAAAAATAAATAAATAAACAAGAAAACTATAAATCAAAAGCATAAGGCAGCAACATGTATTTTAAAGTTTATTCCTTCATTATTTAGTACCAGACAAGCATACATTTCACATTTAGTATTTTCGGCTAAAAATAACTCTTGGAAGGAAATAATTCTTCATCTCATGAAGGTAATGTTCGTGCAGTCTATTTTAGAGCTAAGCAATCTCATAACTTTTGTTTGAATCATTGCTGTAAAGTTATTTTAAATAATTAGAAAACTTGCAATCTTGAAGTGCTTTTCAATCTTATTTCTACAGATAATAAAAAAATATAAAAATATGAAACGTAATTATACTTCTTAAAATTACATGTCTTTGAGAAATGCTTTCCTGTTTTTATATTACAAATTCAAAATAGATGTTGAATGCAAATTAAATACTGCGGAAATCTTTCTGAAACTCATGAGCACCTATAAAAAAGTTACCATGATGTTAAGTAATTTACTGATTTTTTTCCTGTATAATTGAACTCAAATTTACTAATTTCAAGAAAACATTTTTAAGGAAGTAGAGAAAAAATAATAAATAAACACAGAGAGGAATATATTTAAGTAAAAGGGCTTCATGTATAAAGCTAACAGAATTTAATTAACTTTAGATTCAAAATTTTTTTAAGATAACTAAATTTATTTTAGCAATTATTTTTCTCGTTAACAAAATTTATCGCAAATTTAATATACTGACAACCCCCTCATTTATTATTCATCAATATATATTTCATTTAAAATTATCAAAAATTTTGAATTGATTATTATAGTTTTAAATTATTTCATATACTTTTTAATTAATTTGACTTTACATTAATTTATATATTGGTATGAGCTATCCTCTAAGGTCAAAAATATTTGGAACTTGGAATTAATTGCAATTAATTTTATGAGGGCATACTGCGATCAAAAAGCCAATTTTTATCACAGGATTTGTTCTCGACAATGATTGAAAAATTCTTTACATGTAATTAAGGTTGCTTTCATTTTCTTTTTATTAAACGTAGCAACTACTCAAAGCGAATTTATTACCGAAACTTCAGATTAGTTTTGATGAAAATGAAGATTAATTATGTTCCAGCTTCCTATGATTATAGCACATAAGAAAATAAAAATATAAAAAATATATAGCTGGACTTCTATCAGAAGCTTGTCTAAAACTATAAACGAACAATCAATGACCTGTTTTGTCCACATATTTCGGGATATTTCCAATTTTCTATTAGATAGAAGCAGCTTTTTTCGTTTGCGAGGACAATTGGGACCTTAAATCTTTTTTGAATTGGATAGATTAATTATGTAAAGAGATATTATGATTAAAAAATAAGAAAATAAGTATTCATTATTATTTTCGTATTTTTTTAAGGAAAAAATAAAGATTTATTTTTATTATTTATATCATTTAGTGACTTATAAAATAAATAGGGGTAGATCAAGTTAAATAAATTATAAATCAGACTGCATACATTTAGGTGAGAACATATTCCCAGAAAATCGAAACAGGAATTTTAGGTTGTCTCAAGACCCTGGAATAGGTCCTCTATATAAGTTCTGAAGAAATGAAATTATGGTTGATAATTTATGTTTGATAAAGACATTCAGACATTTGTTTCCTGGTTCGAGAACTCAGTTTTTACAGCTGCATCACTATATAAATGCCTGTAAAATATGATATTTTATAAATTAAAAAATTTAATTAAATATTTGAAATATTTAGATAAATTAGTTTTTGATTATTATGGTATTTTTGAATAAATTTTGCCTTAAAAACAGAAATTCTTTCTGTTTATGACCTCATTAGTTTTCACTAAAATAGATTAAATTACATCGAATTATTTTCAGTTTGGTTTGGTCATTTCTTGAGGTAGTTGGTCATCCTACTGTATAATCTTTCATATATTATCCTTTAATATACATATATATATATTCTATCAACAATATAATCTTTCATACGAGAGTAAATTCAACTGTTTAGGCTTTTTCTTTTTTATTTCGTGGAGTAATTTTTATTTCCAGAGATATTTTTTCAAGTGTTATCGTATGTATTCCATGTTCGACAGAGTTTCAGAGGCTTATGTAAAGGCTTATTGAAAAAAAATTTAGATGCTTCAATTTTTGCCCATTAAAAATTGCTTAGTTATTGAACAAAAGTTAAAGTTATGTGATAGTAAAAAATAGATTTAAACCAAATTGTAGTTTGTAGAAAATGTTAAATTGTGTAATTTGGGGAACTGAAATCTGTTGTTCTTATTGAATGGATTTAAAAAAACTGAGAATAAATAAAATGTATTTTGTATGAAACTTCAAAACAAATCATGAAATCCAACAAAATTTATTAAGCATTTTAGTTTAATGATATCAAAAAAATGTGAATTTTAAAAGACAATTTATGTTATATGTGAATTTGAAGAGTTGTTTGCTTGAAAATAAGTTATTCAATTTATATATATAGACTGCAGATAAATAAATTAGACATGATAGAAAATAACTAAAGTTAGCAGATTATTAAATTTAAGTATTTGATCTAATACTATTTATACTGCATATGAAATTTGCTTTACGAAAATGAATTTGCATTTTGAAACTTGTTATAAAGATGGTATAGTTACAAAAATTTAACACATGAGTAAACTTACCTATTTTTTTATCTATTACCTAATTCTTTTATAAGTTAGATTAAATGAAACTTAATATTATCTTTATAATATTGCTTTTTTCAATTACGAATAGTACTTTTTAGCTGCTTGAGTTTACAAAGTTGCCTTGTATTTTTAGTGTATTCACACAACTTCCATTTTGCTTAAAAAACAGCATTTTTCTTTGCAAATTCTCACATTAATAAGGCTTATTGAAATTTTCTTGAGTAATACGAGAAATTTGCATCAAATAAGTCATGTATATCACATTATCAGAAGATAAGACATTCAACTGTTTTTTTTCAAACAGCCACGCGCCATACATTCGTATCAACTTTTGCTTTAATAACAGCTAAATAGTTTGCAAAGAACTGA
Organism: Latrodectus hesperus; assembly: GCA_037975125.1. Lineage (NCBI taxonomy): Eukaryota > Metazoa > Arthropoda > Arachnida > Araneae > Theridiidae > Latrodectus > Latrodectus hesperus. The sequence continues at coordinate 25,746,104 of CM075859.1, forward strand.
GCATTTTTGTGTCCCATGCACTTTGATTTGTTTCTCACTTATCATTATTAATGAATATATCCGTCAATTAATGAATATCTCTTTCATAAAATTTCCGCCCTTTCCCAAAAAGTTCTCTTTCGACAGGTAGTCTTTTGACAATCAATTACCAATAAAGTTCTGACAACGCCTATACAATCCCTTTTTTCATGCGGCAAATGGGACACTGAACTTGCAAATTATTCTTTATTAATTCAAAGTTTTATGAGTTTTACTGATTTAGGTTTCAGGTCTCTTTTTCTCCAATCATTATTTTTATATATACTTTCTTTTACAATCTACGCTACGATAATATTTTAGGAGCTACTTCTTCATATCAAGCGAAGTATTCATTGTTCTATTGTTATTAACATAGTTTCATTCTTTTATAACTAAATATCGCTGCATGATAATTTTATTTAGTTAGTTCATAAATAATATTTAATAACACCTAAAGAAAAATGCATAACCGATTGATTAAAGTTTGACAAAAAAGTAGAACATAAATGTTTGGTTGTTTGTCGCTGTGTGGTATCGTTAACGCACGAGGGCTAATTTGATTAATTTTAATAGCATCCTTGATAAAGGTGGTAATAAAACTCATGAGCTGTTGAAAAGAAGGTTAGAGTGCTAACTACAGCCTTCTAGCCTTTTTAATTTTATAAAATATTATATAAAATTTAATCATATTTATAGTATTGTTTAAAAAAGAATTTCAATAGAAATTTGTCCTGTAGTGGATAAAGTGACTGAATAGCAATATATTACAGGTAATGATCAGATATTTTACAATGTTGTGTTTTTTATATAATTTTTCACTTTTTAAATGAAGAACGTATTCACAGCTTCAATTTTTCCTGTTATTCCTTAATATACTTTTTATTATATATCACTTTTAAAAAACAAGGGAATAATAAATTAATCGTGTCTTGTTGAGCAATTCTGATGTATACTTTTTATTATATCAATGGCTCAAATAAATAATTCATTATTTAAGTACAGTGAGATATCAATAATGATAAGAACAACTCAAATGCAACGGATTGTCATTGTTAAGCAAATAAAATTAAATTTCGAGAAAGTAGTCTCACCAAAATGTTATCGATTAAATTAAATAGAAACAAATAGGTTATTTTTAGCATTTTGAAAAGTGTAAAAATTTAGATTTACATTTTCTGCTCGCGAAGCGAGCAAAAGGCTGTGAGTGTCTGCTGCGTAAAAATATATATATATATATTTGGGAGATTGCATGGACTTCCATTCGGGCAGGAAAACACAACTATTTCAACAGTAGCGCTCTAGTCCGAACGAATTAATGCACTGCCTAGTTTATGATGTAACAGTGAACCTTCACAAAGATAGTCGGTTCGATACTGGAATATACCAAACGAACCTTTCCACCAAACCAACTAGGATGCACCACTCCCCGTTTCTTATTTAAAAACCAAATCACAGGACAAAGCTGGGTTACTTAGTGACGCCGTCTCAGAAAACGTTACCATTAGTTTAGTTTTATGTTTTGACGAAATTTTTCTTGCCTTTTAAGTTTAGCTTGCTGTTTGCTTGGTACCAATGTAATGATGAAAAACTAATGTTGTCTTCACGACAAAGCTTCAGTCATTTTTTAAATTATGGCAAAATATGTCAGTGTTAATGAGATTAATTAATATAGAACGAGTAAAATTTCCGATAACTGCTTTTATTTATACAAGTTGTCTATCCCATGTTTTACCATAAGAATTCAGTCACACAAGTTTATGTTTATATCACAATGTATTGTACTCCTTTTCAGCAGAAAATTTTATCTTCATAAATTATTGAACTTGATTTTTCATGCTTCTTCTAAATGCACTTTAATTGAAAAATTCATTTCAAACTCATCATTTTTGTTTGCAGTTTATTTAAAACTTAATACATTTTTCATTAACTAAAAATTAATAAGTTAGTCTTCACAGAATCATTTTTAAATAGAATTGAGAAGAAAGCTAATATCTTTTATGAAAATGCACAAAAACTTCTCAAATCTTTTCCTTCAACGAAATTTAAAGTATGTTTGTTCTTACATGATTGCTACAGAAATAAAGGATTTTTAGAACCATTTTTAAATACTTAAAAAATACTCCTTTACATAAGTTTAAAATACAAATTTCTATAAATGAATTGAGCGCAATAAATTTCTCAGTTCATCCACGTCAAAAAAAAGTAAAATTGAATTTTATATTCTATTAATTCATAAAATGTTCTATTAATATTAATCTATTTCCTTTTTAAGAAAGATTATTAGAAAGATAAAGAACAAGGATAAAGCCTCTTAAAGTAAATAAATATTATTTTTAACTGTGTAAATTCCTATTTCCATTATAAATATTTTGAATTTTTTAACTGAAATTTAGAAAAAGAATCCATTTTTAACAGTTTTTATCGACGTATAATAAATGAGTATTTTATTTAGTATGAAATGTAAATAATGCAATTAATTTATGCAATTTCACATATAATCAGTGCTTACTAAATAAATTTCATCTATGTTGAATTACACTTTTTGAGCAAGGAATTTTTATTACTTTCATAAATTAAATTCATCAAGATTAATGTAATAATTTCGTGAGTAAAATTTGATTATATGAGATCAAATTCTATGTCCTGAACTGTACCTTAAGGTTAAGGGTTTGAAATACTCACCTTCACCATGCAACCCGTAATTTTAAACCACAGCCTGGTGACGAGGTTATACCTGAGCTGAACACATACCCCCTGTTGGTTGAACCCCTTTTCTCCACATCAACGCTACACATTATTTGTGCATTGTCTACTATTTGTATGTAATACATGTTTAAAAAATTAACTTAGTAATATTATGTTAAAAATGTCATACAGAGCTCCTTATAAATTTGTAAAAAATTGTTTTCTAGCAAACAAAGTATATTTTGTAATGATTTTGTAACTTTATTTGAAACATTTAGTTTGAAAACAGAATAATAAATATAATATGAATTATATCAAAGGAAAACAACAAATTAAACTATCCTTTTTCACAGTTATTCCAAAGTAAGTATTTTTAGACGAATCCATTTGTTTCCCTACCCCTTAAATAGTTAATAAGATTAAGAAAAAAATTAATTTTATCCAAGAAATTTATAGCATTCAAACCATAGTGTTTTTTGAAGATTCAAAATTAAACTTATTATAAATGTTAATATATTTTAATAGAGATTTTAATGAAATTATATTTATATAATTATATTCTTTTACATAAATATATTTCAATATTTTTGCTTTTATTTGAAAAAAAAAACTTATTACAGAATAATAACAATGATATATACTACGGCAAACAAATATTTTCCTGAAATTAGAAACCTTATTTATTCCTTTTTCTCTCAAAATAAATAATGTCTTAAAGAAATAATTTATTTTCTGTCTCAACAAAAAAGCTAATCATTTATTCAAAGAAACAATTTTAAATACAAATGTGCATGATATTAATAAATAACAGTTATGAACTCTATTCAATGCATAATGAAGAAATATTAATTGTTATTTTTATATTTTCTACTTGACTTTATGAGTAGATGTTTTTCAAATAAGTAAACAAATAATTTATGGAAGTAAAATAATTATTTTCGTAAGTACTTTTGCAATTTTTACTTTAACTCTCTATATGAATTTATAATAACGAAAATAAATTATTACAAGATAAAGCTGTTATTTGTATTTCTCAGAAAGAAAGTGTAAAAGAATCGAAAGATCGTGTTTTCACAGTTGATATAAATCAACTAAGTATCTCTTGTTTACAGATGGCGCTCTCAGCGCTGCGATAGGAATATTTCACACTCCCCACCAAACTCTGTTAATAGTTCTCCTCTAATATCAAATTTAAAAAAGAAAAAAAATTCAAACAAATTTTACAAATTTTAAACAATATATGTAAATCAGGTTCAATTACTTATCGAAGAGTTAAATGAGATAACTTACTTAATTACAAGTTTCCATATAAAAGCACATAAATCGAGTAAACAAATGTTATTCCACTAGATAAAGAGAAAAAAACATTAATAGATATCAAATTAGCAAGAATAATTTTTAAACTTTGAGCACAAAATCAAATGTTAGATTTCTAGATGAATATAATTAGTGTCTTATTTAATCTTAGTTAGAGTCACTCTTTAGCTCCAATGGGTAAAGGAGTTGTATGGGTCTTCTGAGGTTATCCGTTTTTGCAGTTTTGACAATAGCAGCTCTCACATATCCATCTCCACCTTTTATATGTTCTTTAATTACTGCTAAGTCCCACAACAATTTTGGTTTTTCCGCTCCTTCCAATAATACTACGTCTCCAATCTTCAAACCTTGATGTACTTCATGGGTTTTCAAGTAATTATCGTTTCTTAGATGTAACAGATATTGATTCTTCCAAATAACCCACAGTTGTTTTAGTATTTGAGCTTGATAAACCTTTCTTTTAGTTAAAGCATCCTTTGTGGAGACCTTATTTTAACATTCCAGCAAAGTAATGGGCAGCTCTAAATTTTCTTTTCCAAATCTCAAAAAATGGTCAGGGGTTAATGGGAAAAATACTCCGAATTCATCCGATACAAATGTAAGGGGTCTTTCATTTATAGCAGCTTCAATTTCTGTTAATACTGTCTTAAGATCTTCAAATGTAAGGAGAGCTCTTCCAAGTGTCTTTCTAAGTGGATCCGTAACTGATTTAACTAGCCTTTCGTAGAAACCTGTCCACCATGGGTTACATTCACTAATGAATTTTCAAGTGATATTTGGGGCAGCTGTAAAAGCTTGAAATTTGTTATCTTTTAGAATACGATATATTTTCTGAAGTTCATTAGAAGTATGTTTAAAAGTCTTAGCATTGTCGGAATGGATGATTTTCTTTAAACCACGTCTTGATTGAAATCTTTTAAAATCTAAAAGAAAGCTTTCTATTAATAAGCTGGATACCAATTCTAAATGTATGGTGCATGTTACAGCACACGTAAACAAAGCAACATAGGCTTTGGAAGTTGTCATTTTTCTCGAAAATGGGTTCCGCAAAGTCGATTTCACAGATGGTGAAAGGCGGGATTTCAATTATTCTATCCGTCGGTAACTGTGCAGTCAGTTGATTCGCTGGTTTTATCGAATATTTTCTACAAATTAAACAGTTTCTTATAATTCTCTTCACCAATTATCTTCCTTTAGGAATCTAATACTTTTTTCTGGCCTCAACTAAATTAGTCGTGACTCTACTATGTAGGACCTTATTATGCTTTTCTTTTATCAACAATTAAGTAAACTTTGAATCTCGTGGTAAGACAATTGGATTTTTTTCATCATAGGTGTATTCCGCTTCTTCAATTCTTCCTTTGATTCTTAGTATATTATCTTAATCTAAATAAAAAGCTAAACTATACAAGTTTGAATTTCTGGCAATAGGTTTTTTCTTTTGAAGTGTATTGATTTCTGTATTAAAGTTGTTTCGATGGATGTTTTTTTTTATCAAATTCATCTCTGCATCTTGCAATTCATCTGCAGTGTGGGCTCCTTTTTTATCAGTTCTTTTTCTTGCTTTTTCAATAATACATTTCACTAATGCAAGGATTCTAATGGGCCTCAAGAGATTTCTGTAATTTTCCAACTTTAATAATTCAGAATTTTCTGCCATACAATCATTGATAATTACGTTCTTCCTAAGTTCTAAATCTTCCTTATTAAATGTATTGAATTCCTGTGTAAGCCAATTATCTTTCGGTTGTAAAAGCCGAGATGGTCCATGCCACCATAGTTCATTTTCTCTCAGCTCTTCTACCTTCAGTCCCCTTGAAATTAAATCAGCAGGATTACTATGACCTGGACAATGTGATCAAGTCGTATTATCTTGAGTGAGCTTTTGAATTTTATCATCAATCCTGTTTTTTACAAATGACTTAAAACTGTCTGAAGAACTTGTGATCTAAAAATAAGTTATGTTCGAGTCAGTCCAAAATTTTTAGAGTCAACTTATATTTTAGAATAATGGCAACTTTAGCATCCAGTCTAGCAGCCAGAAGCGCAGCCAACAGTTCAAGTCTCGAAAGAGAGAGCGACTCAAGCAGTGCTACTCTATTTTTCTAAGCTATAAAAGCAATTTCGATTTTACCAGTGTTTGTACACAATCTTGGATAGACCACACAGCCATAAGCCTTTAAACTGGCATCGGAGAAATAATGCAGCGCAAACTGTGTTGCTCCATCATTGAAAAAATTTCCAGTCCAGTAATAACGAAAATTTTATCTCGTCTAATTTTTGTATCTCATGATACCACTTTTCCCACTTCTCATAAATAGGATACGGCAATTCGTCATTCCAGTCTACATTAGAAGACCAAATTTCTTGCATAAGCCATTTAGCTATGACAGTAAAAGGTCCATAAAATCCCACAGGGTCAAAAAGACGAATTAAAGTTTGCAACACAATGCATTTAGAATTTACTGGCTTCGAAAGGAATGATGTCAGCTGTTTTGTATTAAAATAAAAGTTGTCATCTTCAGTACTCCTTGAAATACCCAATACTTTTATTGGTGTAATTTCCGCATCGGAATCGTATACAGAAATATTGGCGTTCTTCCACAGATTCCGCCGATCCTTCGAATTTGTTTGCCATTATGTAGTTACATACCGGCTTCTTAAAAACTTTAATGTACTCCAAACTGGTAGAATTGACACTTTTGACACCAATGTTGCTTTCGATGACGCCGTCTACGTAACATGAACGTTGAAGGAGTTTTGACGCGCAGGTATACGTGGAAGAAATTTTACTCAAATAATGTCTAATCGTAGCTCAGAGGAGAAAGGGTGAACTATTGATCCCAAATAACACGCGTTTAAATCTGAATGTATTTAGTGAACTATTATTGTTTGGGTCATCAATCCAAAAGAAACGAGTAATATCCCTGTCACTAAAATCTAACTATCTGTAAAAATGCTTGTTTAATATCCCCTACAGATGCTGCAGGATGTTCTAGAAATGACAACAGAATTTCAAACAAATTGCTATACAGGTTGGACTCGTATGCAAACAATCATTAAGTGATAATTTTCCTTCGGCGTGTGACGAAACATTGAAAACAATTCGCAATTTACTTGTAGCCTTATCTTTTTTTAGGACAGCACAATGTGATAAAAACTGCTAGGTCATTCTTTTGTCTACCGGTTTAATAATACCTTGACTTAAATAGTCATCAATTACACTTTTGTAAGAAGAAAACAATTGGGGGTTATTTCTAAATTTCATGCTACGTTTTTTTGAAACCTTTCTAATGCAACTTCATTGTTATTATGCAGTCAATCTTTAAGTTCCGGTTTCCAAGGTAATTTCCCCGTATAACGTTTGTCTTCATACCGAATATTTTTTTCAAACTCATCTAAGATTACATTAGTGTTTTCAGTTTTAGATTTTATTCCCAAACTCTCTAATTCCCAAAAATTTGCAATTTGTTTTGAAATGTCCTGTTCAATTAAAACTTTCATTGCCAGGTTACACGTAGATTTTTGATCATTTGTACCTTGCAAGCACCAACCAAATAGGGTTTCACTCTAGCCACATAATTATTTTTCAAACGTTTAATTTTTTCTGTCACGATTTCGTTACACAATAATTAATACGTGGTAAAAGTTACCAGATGGGTACGGGATTGGCGCGATTTCAAATTTTGGCACCAAGCGCTCTACAGCTCTGTCGCCAACCTAAATTGCGTCACTACGCGCGATAAATTTCAACCAATAACGATCGCGTTCGAACTTCAGCTTTGAAATCACGCGTTTTTTCGAATTCCAAATATTAAAAAGTTGAATATTTCATTACAATTAAATACTGTAGAAGTTTTAAAATTCGAATAAATAGAAAGGAAATTTTTATCACTTGATTTTAAATATACCGAGCAATGGCGCCCACCTTAAAAAAACATCAGTGTAGCGTTACCTACTGCAGTGCTAACCGGGCAGTAAAACTAAATTTCGAACGTTAAAAAATTTCACTTTTTGTTTAAACTCGAATTTTAAATATACTGAGCAATGGCGCCCACCTTAAAAAAACATCAGTGTAGCGCTACCTACTGCAGTGCTAACCGGGCAGTAAAACTAAATTTCGAACGTTAAAAAATTTCACTTTTTGTTTAAACTCGAATTTTAAATATACCGAGCAATGGCGCCCACCTTAAAAAAAACATCAGTGTAGCGCTACCTACTGCAGTGCCAACCGGGCAGTAAAACTAAATTTCGAACGTTAAAAAATTTCACTTTTTGCTTAAACTCGAATTTTAAATATACCGAGCAATGGCGCCCACCTTAAAAAAACATCAGTGTAGCGCTACCTACTGCAGTGCCAACCGGGCAGTAAAACTAAATTTCGAACGTTAACAAATTTCACATTTTGTTTAAACTGGAATTTTAATATACCGAGCAATGGCACCTACATAAAAAAAATATCAGTACGCGGCACATTCTAACACTAACATGCAATACACACAACTTAAAAATTCATATACTTACTTTCTTACTACCATCACGCTCTAAATAAAAAAAAAACGTAAGTTCAAAACATTCTCATCCATAGTTAATTATCGTTAGCAACACACAAACTCCAAAATTCGAATATTGAAACTCAATTATTAAATATTATTCTAAAATAGTTTCAAGGGTTATATACAAAACGCGCATGTCACGCGATCACGTTACCCAATAAAAAAAAATAGGTCATACATACGTAATCCGAACTGTTAAACCAGTTTGACGAACTTATCGCACCACTTTATCGCCTGCTTGGCGCATTTTACCCTCCGTACCCATCTCTTCACTTTAGCGTAATACGTTAATGTCATTTGAACAATTTACAACAGAATCTGCAATTTGCAGATTTTTCAGTACCTTATTTGATTTTAATATGTTCGAATCTGGGGAGGGTAATTTCGCAGCAGAAGTGTGATCTGTTACCAACAGTTCTACATCAATATTCACAGAGGGATCTCAGTTTTCAAGTCTCACGTTAACAACATTAAGGGTTTTCGTGAGGGGGGTTTCCGTACCAAAGGAAAAGACAAACATTCTTGTCTAACAGGAAGATTGAATTTGTTTTGTAAATATATTGACAAATAGGAGCGTGATGATCCTGCATCTAATAGAATTCTAACTACTTCAAATTTTTTTTTATATATAACAAATGCTGAATATGTTTGCAAAAAATAGTTCTGTTCCCACCTTTACTGTAAAATCGGAGTAACAGCTTCGTCTTCATTTTTGTTACTCTCTATTTCGTTTCTTTGAAAACAGAGAGTTCGGCTATGTTTTTATGACAGATTTCACATAGTTTATTTGAAACACTCATTAATTTGGTGTTTGGGATTAAGACATAAATAGCAATGACCTTGATTTCGTAGTAATTGCTTCTTCTCTTCGTCTGTAAATGAGTTACATAATTCACTAGAATGTTTATCTATAACATTGCAAAATAGATAATCATTCTTGGTTGTTAGGGCCAATAACTGATGAGAGCAAATGATTTAAAGGGTTTGTAGGCGCCTCTAGTGGGGTGTCTTTCGTGTTTCCGCTAATTTTTTTCTAACTGGGAGGCTAGTTTTGTTTTCATGTATTGAGAGTTAGCGCGTTCACAATTCGAAATTTCTTTTTTTAGCAGCTTCAAAAGTTGACATAAATCCCACATTTCATCGTTATTTTCTCTACTGAACTGCATAGTAATATCAAGTGGGAGAAGTTTTAGTAATATGGGATTCCAAAGATTTCTGTTACTGTTAGATTCAATACCTAAAGTTTTCTAATTTCTGATTTGCGTTTCTGCTCAGTCATACAATTCTCTTAGAGAATACAAATCTTTTGAATTTTTTATAGGTTTAGTGTCTAAAAAATTACTCACATGCGTATTAATTAAAACATCCCTTTTGCCAAATCTTTCTTTTAAAATGTCAATCGTGGCATCATAATTTTCATTTGCCAACGTAAGGCTACTTATGGATGCTGTCGCATTACCAGAAAGAGAACTTTTCAGATAACTGAATTTGGCGATTTCTGAGAGTTCTGGATTGTTATAAATTGGATTTTCAAATTGGGACTAAAATTCAAGAAACTGGGCAGGATTTCCATAAAATTTTGGAATTTTCAATCACGGAAGCTTTATAGTTTTGTTTTCAACTTCATTTACTGCGATTCCCGAAATCTGGCCGATAGTTGTTTTTTCTTCTAACTGCTTTGATTTCATACTCAGTTCTTTTATTGATATTAATCACAAGTTGCAGTTTCGGTTTCAGTTTTTTCAAGATTCAACAAATTTTCAATCCAATATTAAGTGTCTTTAAGCATTCCGATTTATCCAACAAATGAACCAGAAAAATTTCCAACATTTCAACATTTTCAGTTTCGGATTTAATGTTGGTTTCGATTTTCGTCAATAATTTTGTTGTGTTTGCTTTAAGAGCGGTACGTTTTTTCGTTAATTGTTTTATTTCTACATCCATATTTAAACAGTTAGCTATTTCGACAGTATAAATTTAATTCAACTGGTTGAAAAATTTAAATCAGAAAGGGGGTACTTACCCCTTTTATATTCTTTCGTTGACACGTGGAATCGAACGAAACGAATTTCGAAATCGACACGTCGACGAAGATGTTAATTCAGAAATGATCACTTTTATTATCATTTCACAGAAATTGTCATTTTAAAGATCAATTAAGTATCATTAACTGAATTCAGTGGCAGGTCAAATCATAAATTTCGGCACGCCCTTTGGCCCAATATTACCATGTAAAATAATCGAAAGCTCGTGTTTTCACATTTGATAAAAATCATCAACTAAGTATCTCTTGTTTGCAGATGGCGCTATCAGCGCTGCGATAGGAATATTATTTCACAGTTAGGAATTTAATCGTTATTCCTTTTAATGAATTATAGAGAAAATCTTTCTTCAAATTTTTATTTTTTATTTGGCTTACTGTATACATGCACCTTTTTCAACTAATCAAATACAAAGTGTAATGAGGTAAAGTAAGTTATTCATGAATATATAAATATATTTTCTAAAATCGAATTTACAAAACTGGTGTAATAATGAAAGTTTTCTCAGCTATGAAAAACTTTATTTACATCATACTAAAGAAAAATTCTTTAGTATTATTAATTTACTAATAATAGTTGTGTATGCGGTTCTTCGATTTACTTATATTTTTTAAATCTATTTAAAGGCTTTCTTGATAAACAAAAGTGGCTAAAAACTCTCTAATTCGAATAAATTACATTGAACCTAAATGAGATTAAATATCAAAGAATATTTTATAATTGATTACAATACAGCCGTTAAACCCACAGCTAAATAAAAATTACTTAAACAAAAATAAAAAATAGTTTTGAAAGTTAAATGGCTAAAAAATTGAGAATATATATTATTTTTAAATAAAAATAAAGTCACAAAAATAAGAACAAAATTTAGTTCTTTTTTGTTTTTAATTTGTTTTACATATAATTTGCAATTTTAGAAATCGTAAATATATAATTTAAGCAAAATATTGGAATTGTTAAGAAAATAAAATGCTATAATGGGTTGTACCGACGACAGAACTGTAATTAAAACATTCTTTACTAAGAATTAGATTATTTCTTAACAAAGAATGCTATCACTCTTCTAAACACAAAATAAAAATAAAACAGAAAGTATTTACTCGAATAAAGATAATAAAATGTTCAATTCAAATAGAAGAGTAGTTAAACTTTCCATGAAATAAATTGGCTCCTAGGGCAAAATTATTAACATCATTTAAGTTATCTTAAGTTTTTTTCTTTTACTACACAATTTAACTTAAATTATTTTACAAAAATACTTTTCTATTTCAGCAAAACTTCAAATGCGCAATTTATTTTTATTTGGAAACAAATAAATTTTTTCACGAAATGATTAAGATTAAATTTCCGTAAAATGAGCTAAACTGCCCTTAACTTATTGCTATTTGTTAGATTTTATTTTTAATTGCTACTTTTTTGTACTCGTTATTTATTAAATTTATCTTTTTATATTTACGATTTTGTCTTTTTCCCCGTTATAAAATTTATTTTCCAAAAATCTTTTTATTTCATGTAACTTCTGAAAAACATTAATTATTCCTTTTACTTTTATTCTGAGAAAATTAAAAAGTTTAAGATTTTGCAGTGACATTATTTGGATTAAATTTATGGATTACAAACTGAGATGTCTTTAACTTAATGGTAATTGTCATATTTTTATGTCTTTTTTATAATACGTGGTTCATTAATATAATTTAGAGATGTATCTCTACATTTATTCTCCATTATACTTGACATTAATTAATTACATTTACCTGCTGGAAATAGTGTTAAGTAAAGGTTATAAGGGAGTATTTTGAAGCTAGTTATAAATGAATTTGAAATACATTTGTTATAAAATTTCCATCATATCTGTTATAGAAAATAAGTTGAATTATGGAAAAAGTCATTTTCCCGACCAGGAGCTAATAATAAACTCATCATTTCAAGCCCAGCAGTGAATGTGTTGATTTAAAATGTGCAGAAATAACAAGTTATATTAACTACGATTCTAAGTTTATCAAATGTTCAATTGGTGAAGGAAAAGAATATATTAAATTTATCAAAAATAATAAAAATAATTCGCGCAGGAGTCACAAGTCTCACCTTAATTGCTAAGTGACTCCTGGAGTCACAAGTTTCTGAATATTTGAGATATCAGGAGATATTCAAGAGTCACCAAAAATTTACATAAACTCATATTTCATATTATTAGAAGTATGATTAATAAGAAGTTATCAATTTAAATCTTTTAACACATATAAATATCTCTTTCTATAAAATTTCCCAATTATTTTGGAAGGATAGTATGTTTCTCTAAAATAATGTCGTACGATTCAACTTCAACTTAATCGATTTTTAAAATGTCTGCGTGAAGTTTACTTTATGTATATTATTAGCAAATAAGAATAACTATTTGATTCATTATCTACGCCTCTCTTTCTCTCTGATCTTCTGTTCAATATTTTTGCTTGTTTCCCAAGTCAAACATAGCTATTGTAGTGGTAGGGAGTCTATATTAGACTAATAACACTCAAGAATAAAATATAAATAGATTTTTTTTTATTTCAAATGGCAGATTAGAAAACGATTGTTGTCAAAATAACCAACTTAAAATGTAGAACAAGGAACAAAGGCAGCATGAACTCAGATAACAACACTGAAACCCCAGTAAATCGTTCACGTTGTGCCGAACTTGTCACAAATGTCTCGAGTTCAGTATAGGGCAGTGACTCAAATAGTCTTCTCAAATGATAAAAAAACCTCTTGTATATTACACAGTTGACAAAGAGGACTTGACAATATTTTTATATGATATACATGTTTAAAAAGACAGTCGTGGTCAGTTGCTAGATGATGTCAACAGATCTGTCCCTTGGCCAAAGTGGAATATTTGTGATTTCATCGAACCATTTCTTGTTTTTGTTTTCCCAAAAATAACCTCTAAAAGAATTTTTAATTCTTTTAGAGATTATTTTTGTGTATAAAAAGGTATAATAAAGAGACCCTATCGGTATAAAAATGTATTAGCTATTTATAAAATTTTGGTTACTTTCTTTGCCAGGGAATGTCTGTGGGGGCAGCGCATAATACCAAAGTTATAGATCATATAGCGTTAACCACTGAGAGGAGGCCAACCATGGAGTACTACTGAGAGGTTGGTTGGGTTTTATGGGTTTTATGGCGCAAGGTCCAAAATTGGACATGCTGCGCCAAGTACTACTGAGAGGAGGCCAACCATGGAGTACTACTGAGAGGAGGCCAATCATGGAGTACTGTGAGGAGGTAGATCCACGTTGCACCTTATAATATAATATATAAATACATATTATATTATCTTTTTTGTCTTTTTTCACTTTTCTGGGCTTCTCTATAATGTATTTTACAATAGAAAAAACAAATAGATGCAATTTTTATTGTAAGAAATATTCAGGGATTGATGAATATAGTAACAGTTAAAGGGATATTTTGAAATAGCATATTCAGTTTGTTTCAATGAGCCCGTTCTTGGCTGAGATCCAGTCTCAACTCTTGACAAGGGTGTAACGATTTGTCACAGATATTCCAGTAAAACTGTTTCTACCCACTTACCAATTAGTTTGATTTAACTGATACTTGAAAATATGGATCTTTCTCTTTTCGGGCTGAGTTGGGAGCTGAGAACTGTCAGAGCTGTACATTTATTTCAACTGTTCATGATTTCGATTCCTGTCTCATAGGTGGATATAACCGTATAGTATATATATAATTAATGTACAGAAAGTAACTGTAAGGAGATACAGAAAGTGACAAACCAACTATCAATGCTTAGTTTGTGTCAATCAGTGCTTAGGGTTGCCCATGCTTAATACTGAAAATTCCCAAGATTTATGTATATGCAACGTGTGTACATTTGTACAAGGATTCTGAGTTCGTATAATAAAAGTGAGTCTTTTTAATATCGACGGTAAACGGAGTAACATTTAAAAAAACATGAAAAAAAGAATTACTTTCATTTTAAGGCATGTATTTTCAAATTATGTATCTAATCCAGAAAATATAAATGTATTTTGCATAGTAAATTATACGCATTATACACATACACTAAATACTTTGCATATTTTCTTCAAATATTCTCCTCCCGCACTTACTCTTCCTATATTTTACAAAAGAATTTTAAAAAATGGAAAACTGTTTGTTTCATGAAGACTTTAAAGTAGTTTTAAAATTTTAAACGTTGTTTTCTACAACAATGTAGTTCATAATGAAACATCTGACAAAAAGTGAAAGTTTTATGTTAATGATAACTGAATATAATATTTTTAATTTTTTTATATGTATAAATTTATTTAATAATAATGTGTGTGTGTTCTATTATGACTCTCCAAAATGTTTTCATTCTCGCTAACGCAGCACGCACGAGAGTTCACCAGCAGACACTTAAAGAAAACTCGATCCCCATTCAAGACTTCGCACATGCATGGGAAATAGCCCCATTCAAAGCACACGTGACTCAAATCGATAGTTAGTACTTTTCAAGCGACACACTTGAGTTTCACTATTTTTTTCTCCCGCATAAAATAAATAGTCATTAAAGCAATTCCAACTGCATATTTAAAATCTGCGTGGAATTTGTTGCAAGTAAATCTGCTTTCACAAAATATTTAAAATCAATTTATTTTTTGCGTTTCCAAAATATTTGATATCAAAATAGATTTGTTTTAATCTTTATTTTAAAAATAGTGCTGAGTTTTTTCTTATTTTAAAACTATGTATAATGTACTAGTTCATTCAAAGTCATTTGTAAATTATGTATTCCAGTCGAAATTTTTTTGCTAAAACTTAAAATTATGCATTAATTTTTCCATGTAAAATTTTCATAAGTATTCATTTTTCACTATTTTTGATTTTTGCCAATTTGTTTTTTTTATATGAGGTCCTAGGTCAATATGACTGATTAATTCAGTATAAATGTATATACTGAATCAATTAGTCATTTGACCTAGCAGCGTATATATATATATATATATATATATATATATATATATATATATATATATATATATATATATATATATATATATATATATATATATATATATATATATATATATATATATATATATATATATATATATATATATATATATATATACAGGGTGTCCAGAAAAGGTCTCCCTGATTTCAAAATTAAATATCTCGAAAACGAAGATCGATAGAGGAATGCAGTAAACGGTATACTTATAGTAAAAACTGTAAGAATATAATACATCAGTTTGAAATAATAGTTACAAAAGTTGCAAACAGATGGCGCTGTAATCGCCATACGTAATGTTTAGTGTAAATAGTGATCCGAAGCCCAACTATTGAAGCGTGAAAGGAGGTTAGCGTTGAAAACATTGTGATGTGATTTTTTGCAAAGAATGTTTTCAAACGATTATTTCATTTATGTATGCTGATTTGAGCTGTACATTGTACATCGCCATCTGTTAGCAGCTTTTGTAACTATTATTTCAAATTTCTGTATAAAATTCTTACAGCTTTCACAATAAACATACCTTTTACTGCATTCCTCTATACATCTTTGTTTTCGAGATATTTAATTTTGAAATCAGGGAGTCCTTTTCTGGACACTCTGTATATATATATATATATATATATATATATATATGTGCATACATACATAGATATGAATATACATTATATATATATATATATAAAATGTAAGCAAAAAGTGTTCTTTGCGTAGGTACACGAAAATTCATCTGACAGACATGAATTAAATAGTGCGAGACAACATTTTATACTTAAACGATGACAAAAACATAGTTGAGCATTTATGTAAACAATGGACGCAATATGGAATCAAACAAAGAGAAGCCTTAATTGACCTCTTAGATAGTGACACATGACTGTCTGTTCAAAAGAAAGAACAATAAGCAGGTGTTCCTAAGAATCGGATATGCCCTCCCCTTACTGCAATGATAGCTTTTTCACTGTTTCTAGATACTGAGCGCCAGATTGCCTAAAGATTTTTGAGTTAGGATTGTCCATGCAAATAGCATCTGCTTCAGTTGTTGGGTGTTTCCCGGAGGATATAATCGTGCCTCAGGCCGTCTTTTTAAAGCACCCCATGCATATTTGTATTTAATGACATCTAAATTAGGGAGGTGCGCTTGCAAAACCATTCAAGTAATATTTTCCCATTAGCTGCTGAATAGCAAGTACGAATTGTCTATGCTTTGTCATCCATAAGAAGAAGTTTGCTCTGAGGTCACATTGAAACAGACGTATCACCTCGTTATAATAGTTATCTCCAGTTACAGAACATCGATCGAAAATGTAGGAGCTCAGTCTGCCCGTTCAGTATTATGCCTTCTCAGATGATAACCCCAGAACTACTATAATGGTCTTTTTCCACGATGTTACTGGGATGAACCTAGTGACGAACATTCTCAAAATCGATTCACTTTGTAAAAAGCTTATGGTACTGAAACGACTCTTATCAAAAATCATCATTATAGAACTGAAAGACCATTTCATTGATGATGAGACGTCCAATTTTTGTGCTACTTGCACCACTCTAAGCACTGGCTCCGGAGGCCAACATTCTAAGGGATGCACCATTCAGAATAGAACAGCTAAGTGAAGGCGTTTGGAATTAGTAATAAAACTTGCTTCCCCCTTCCTCTAAATAATGGCGTTTACTGACTGGTTTCGGGTTCTTTCCCCTTGCAGGATAATATATCAGTCAAATTCTGCAGTTGTTTTCTTGATGTGACCAGCCCCAATCTTTATAATAGCCATACCTATAGTTTGGAAGGATTTCCAAGAGCGCAAACATGACATTTTTGTTGATTCTGAACTTTTCAGCAAGCCACACTATGCTTTTCCTCCAGTTGTCTGATCCTTCTTTCGCTTGTGAGATCATCCAAGTGATTTTTTCTCAAGCCTTTTTTTTGAAAAAGAACTCTCCTGTATTTCCAACGAGTCTTTAATTGCTTTTTAAGTTTAAAAAATTAAAAAGTAAGATCGGATGATCTTAGTTTTTAATTTTAAACTGTACGATCCCACACCTCGCGTTTTGTGTACACTCATGGCCTTTGACGTTTTGTTCCTCACATTTGTATAAGCATGACTTTTTTTACTGAATTCATATTCATTGTGTGGATCATGAGAACTTATTTTATATTTTGTATGCTCTTTTAGGGCTACCTATTGTTGATTAAATATTGCCCACCAGTGTATATTTATATATATATATATATATATATATATATATATATATATATACATATTATAATTTAGAATCAAAATTTACTTTTACCATATTAATTATGTAATTCAATTAAATAAAATTCAGTTAAAATTAGCTAAAAATTTAATGGCAAGTTGTTTTCAAACATTATACATTTTATGAACTAATTAAACTTGAAAAATTTCAGCCTCTTTTCTCTAACATTGAAATGTATTTTTAGCGTTCAGCGTAAGTTCAAATAAGATAGAAATATGAAATACTCTGAAATTTAAACAAAGCAGAGAGAGAATTGAAAAATAATGAGCAAAAATATCTTTAATATAGTAAAACTTCAATACTTTTATGTTGCTAATATGTATAATTTATTCTCTGAAAATTATGTATATTGCTGAAATTGTATAAAAATATTCAAGGGGAAGATATTTCCTTAATAAAATATATATTTATATAAATATATAAAAGTATATATGTTTTAAAAAATTGTGAAGAAACCATCAGAAAAGGGCTCTATCAATAACAAAAATGACCTTGAAAACAAATTTTTTACATTATGGATTAATACAGAAATTTTGTAGATATGAATAAACTAATGCAATTTCTGCAGAATAAGCAAATATGTATTTTCAAGTTCTATTCGAATAATTGCTTAAGTATTTAAAATTACAAATCAGTCACAAAAACATAAGAAAAATGTCAATACTTTTTTTAATAAGTGGAGCGATATCGAGGTGGTAGCTGAAATATTAGGGTACCGATCTTCATTTCAAAAGTCTTAGCTTCGATACCCACCGCTGTCATGAATGCTTGGAATAATTCAGAATCCATTTTGAGCAAAACAAAATGGATTATTAATCCGCTCTTCTATGTGTTTAAACCGTATATATACATTCTTAATATATATAATGCGGTTCTAGAAGTATTTATTTTTAATGATATGTTTATATATAAACGAGACAATATAAAAAATTAGTGCATACATGTTTTATAATAGTTCAACGTATTTATTATTTGAGGAAAATAATGAAAAAATTTGACTTTTGCATTAATTAATTGTAAAAAAAAACGTATTTTTTAAATTTAAAATTTAGATGAACTTCGCCTAACATAATTGTTATGATGTTTCTGTGTTGATCTATCTTAATAATGATCTTTCTGATTTGCCTTTTATTTTTCATTTGAAAAGTAAAATAGAGTTCAATTATATATCAATAAAGCTGAAAAAATCAATGGAATTTAAAACTTATATCTGACTTGTTCAGAATAGTTATTATAACCGGAAAGGTTACCTTTCAAATTGGAAATAATTTTGATTTGATGATTGCATTTAAGCACGGTTTTATAATTTATTCGCGTTTCTTGTCTCTACTTTCACATCTGATCTAGTGGATTTCTGGGAGTTTCCCGATTTCCTCGCTTGTGATGTGAATACAAAACCTTATACGTGAGAATCCATCTGGAAGTCAGAATGTGGATAATTTAATATCAAAAGAGCACACATAAGGTTCCGCGTCTTTAGATATTAAATTATCCACAAGGTGGTATCAGAAGAGCGAGTAAAAAGTTCATCATGATTTTGTGGTAAAGCCTCACAATTAAAAGTTGAGAATTATCGGTTCAATACATACAACTTGTTGAATAATGGAAACAACTTTTGGGAAAGAAATATGACAGTTTATATTTTTTAATTGTTAAACAACAGCTATTGCAGATGAACTTTGAATGAATCAGTTTAATATTTATAAAAAGTAAGTCAGTTATTTATAAAATAAAAATGTTGTATTTTCCAAAAACTTATGTTGTTGTTGCTTATGACGCTTGGAGAAGCCAAGCTCGCTTTGCCTTTGGCAGTGCGAATTAAGTCAAAGGGAGCGTCCTTCGCTTGGATCAGAGCACCACGAAGGTGAAAGTACGACGTTGCTCTTTTTTTAAGGTGCCTCGTAATTTTGAACCACGGTCAGGTGACGAGGCCACACCTGAACTGGCACTCTCCTCTCCGCATCCACGCCACACCAGCGGAAGGACTTTGGACGTCACATATTAACTTGGACACGTCCCCAACCCACGGAGTTCCGCAACCCAGTGAAGGAGAGTACACCGTGGTCACCCTCCCAACCACTGCCCGCGGCAAATGATGCTTCACTTTGCTGAGCTTACGGGAAGCGGCCTGAAGCTGCTGAGCCATTGGAGCTCAAAAACTTATAGTAGATGTGAGCTATTAGATTATCCACCAAGGTTATTCTCCTACTTACCATAGCTAGACCAAATGCTCACTTTCAAATCCCATTATTTATGACCAGTCTATCGGAATTATCGTAATCTATATTTAAAAAATGACATATATCTTCAATATAAACATTAGTTTTTAGATTTTAAAATATTTTCAATACCTATTTCATTCTATTTAATGTAATTCGAGCGTTTTGAATCAAAACTCTATTTCGCTACAAAGATAAGTTATAGAAAGCACTATTTAATTGTTTTGTATTGAATAGGAGTGTCACTAAGATATTTTGGAAGTGCTACTTTTCATGTCGGAAAATGAAATGTAAGGCCGATTGATGAATCATTACATGCATTTTATTATCTCTTTGGACACACTAGCATTCTTAGAACATGATACATTAGCTTTTTCTAGGTACTCTTACCTCAACCGTTTACCATAGACGGTTACTTTTTACCACAGCTGGAAGTACGAACTTTAAAGAGTAATCAGTTAAGTTTTGGAGTTATGCTTTTTGCACGTAAGAAGGGTTATGTTTTTTGACATGTAGAACCTTACACGTCACCACTTGGTAAATTATTAGTTCAGCTGCATATATTTGTATATTTATTTACGGAGGTTTTTAAATAGATCTAAGGTACTAGAAATATCATTTCTCTAGACATTTTAATTTCACGAATGATCAGGAAAATTTTTCTTCGCCATATTTCTATTAATATTACATCATTTATTTCAGCTTCATAACTCCTGATTTCATAATAATTTCTCCCGTTCTCTGTCTTCAATGATTCATTAAATATGGAGATATTAAATTCCAAAAATAGTAAAATACTTTCTAAGAAGTTTTAGAGGAGTTATCTTCCCCGATAAATTTCAGTCATGGCAACGAAAGTCACCCCATAGTAACGGCGTACGTGATTGATATAAGTTAATTAATATCTCATCATCTAATTATATAAGGGAATTCTAACTCTTTTCCCAATTTAAAAATATTTTAAATTTTTCTTTTTCACTTCAATTGGGATTTCAAGCTATTCATTTCTAATTATTTCATATCAGACTATAAACTTGTCAATATGAATATTGATATTTTCAAACTTATGACCAATTATCAAAAAAGGATTTTCATTATTTTTACAAAACATTTTGAATATTTAAATTTGTATTTTTGTTGATAAATTTGATTATAGAAATTATAAGTTTTAATTACAAATTCTTATACAATTGCTTTTCTAATTGTAAAATTTTTCATTGTTTTATAAAACACAACTCATTTCTTTTATACTTGGATTAGTAGTAGTGGATTCTTTATATCTAACGATACCGATATTTGTTTTTCTGTGCGCATGTGTTAATTTTTTATTAATTTTTAAGTAATGTAAAATTTTAAATAAAAGGAAAAGTATTTGCACACCCAATATTCTATACATTTAATTTACCAGCATGTTTTAATTTTCCTTATTTCAGCTTATCCCCTCTCTTCTCTTTTAGACATTTTTTTTAAATTTTGACTCCACTAAAATAAAGAATTTTGCAATATTGTAAGATATCGATTTAATCTTTCCTTTTAAATTGTTGAAATATTTGAATTTTTGATTTTCTTTTCTCTTAAATATCTCCATTTCTTTTAACACCGCTAAGCTTTTAGTACTTTAAATTTTAAAGTCGATTTTTTTTAAAATTTGATCCTATTTCCTGAATTTTTTAACCAAAAGAACGCTGTTCTTAATTATTTTAGTCGCATGTTTTTATCTAAGACATTACAGAATCATTGCTAATTGTCTTAGAGATATATAGTCTTCTTTTGTAATCTTAAATGCCTGTTTTTTTCTATTCAAGACTACTTTAATAATCTTAATAAGCTATTATTAGTACTTAATAAATTATTTCCATAAAATATCATAAGCAATTTTTTTGTTCTTCTTAAGTTTTGTATTTATTCTTTTCTAAAATTATCCACTCAAATTATTATAATAGAATATAAATTCTACATATGAAAATAATAAATGTAAATTGTAATGAATGATCTACTATATCCGCCTATAAGTGTTTAATTATGGACCATTCAATTCAATTGTTGTAACCCTTTAAAAATGATACTACCGTACAATGGGCTGTACGTAATGGCCGTCTACCGTACAGAGAAAGTTAAAAGTATAAACAAATTCTTTAAAAGTAGTTATTTATTATTATAAGTCATTATTATAATTAGTTACTCAAGAAATGTGTCCTTTTGTCACAGAACTCTTTGAAATGTATCCTTAATTGAACAAAATAAACAAAAAAGAATATTTAGAATATGGTAACGCTAAAGGCAACAAAATTAAATCATACCTTGACTCATGTAATAATTTCTCTGCAATCCAGTTGTAGGATCTTTTCCAGTCCTCACCTAAGATTTACTACAAAAAGCAACAAAATTTATATGAGAAAATATCAACTAAATTACAATAATGAAGTTTTTAAATGAGTTAACCAATATTAATGAAAATTTATGTTGTAGGAGTGGGAAGTAATCTCATAAAAGCCAGGATAATTCAATTCGTACGGATTATGACAGGCATTATTCAGAGAAATGAATGCTGGATAAATAGAACAGAGTAATCTGTAAATAAATTTTATCATATAAATCAAACCATTGCCTTAATATCTGGAATCAAACAAAATTATAATTCCTTTGTAAATCTGAAGTATCCATTTCTGAAGAATCAAACAAAAATTAACTCTGAAAAATATTAACGTTATGAAATCAACTATCACACACACAACCATCTATAGTAAATTAGTTAGCTTTGCAAAATATAGCAATAAACAAAGAATATATCACTAAAAGAATACGGTCACTCAAGTAGAAAGAAACTATAGTGAAATAGTATCTAATATATATACTTATACTTAGCTCCCTTCTGAATCAGCTCTCTTTAAAAGTACTGAGACAGTAAAAGAAGTACTCATCGCTTTCCCTTGAAAAGAAACATCATCGAATGAACAAAGGATATAGTCTGGGGAACTTTTCTTGTACAATAAAACCGGAAAAGAACATTTATATTAAATCTGTAACGGAAACTTCATTAAAAATAAAAGAAGTATGTCAGCCTTGATTCAGCAATTTACGACAGGAAGTCACCACCAAGAAAAACTGCATACTCCCGATTGTGTGAATGTTTTTCTTTCAAAGTTCTCCACTTCGATAAAAGGTGATAGGTATTGTTAAGTTATGAGAACATCATACACGAGTATTGTTAAATACGACAAAACCAATAGCTTTCTCATAATACAAATTAGTTTATATAGAACATAACTAAGTAATTCACATTATCATTGAAACAGAAAGGGTACTGATTCAAATCCTAGTCAACAAGAAATTGTTTTTCCTTGGTCATTGGAGAGTTACTTCCAGGCAGATTAGATCTAGTCAAAGATTAACAACTACTAGTGATTTGACAACATTGGTAAATACTGTACCTAAATAAGGAAAAAAAATGATGATTTGAAAAATATAAATATATTTTAAAAGTAAGTAGATAATTTTATTTCCTCAAACACTGATTTAAATAAATTTTAATATTTCAACATTATTATCTCTAATTAGGCTTATTTTATTCTATTGCACTGATGAGAATAATGATTTAGTTTTATGGCTTGTTTGTCACTCAATGATCATATTTTGCATACGTGACAGAATTCAGTTCTTACAGTTTCAAAAAAATTCCAAATCACTGCAAATATTTAAGCATTACATAAGGTTCGAACCCGTGAACTGATGATCTTAAGGAAAAAGAGCCAATCATTTGGCTGAATTTTCTAAAACGGAAGAAAGTTTATTTTTGTCATAAAATATCTGAAAAGTGTATGACAAGGAACTGAGCAGGTTTGCAGCTAAAATTTACATGTGTACATATCTAATACTTGGCCCAAACCTTTCTGAAAATAAATTATTTTAAAAGAAATTATTAAGTTCCTAAACAATATTTAATATTATATGAAATTTTAAATAGTGTTGATTTATAACGTAAACGTTAACGTGCAATTATTCTTATTCGTATTCCGATGCTCTACTGAAAAGTTAAAGTCAGACATCTGGACTTACATTTTAAGTCCAAAAAATCAATCTTTTAGTTTCCTTAAACTAAGCATTTGCTTTAGTAGTAGCCCTAGACATAGACATACGCAATGGAACACCTGGTCTGTACCTTAGGTTATCAGGTATAGCTCCATCACGTAATACATCTGGTGTGACAGAATTGTCACGAAATTTGATAACAAAATTGAATTTCAATAGGTCTCTAATATTTGAAATTAATAATTTGACAGAAACATAACATCAACAACAAAACATTTACAAAATTTTCACTATGGGCGATGACATGAGTTAAATATTGCTATAAAATTGTGAAGATAGATTATCCTAACACTCCAACTCTGGTAAAGATACAAATTAATTATCTTTATGATGGTCATAGCAGACGATATAAGTAGTTTATAACACAAATATGCAAGCAATATAATTAAGTTTAAGTAGAAGAGTATAAAAAGAGCAAATAATTGGGACAGAGAGAGATTTTCAATAAGTACTAGTAACTCTCTCATGCTTTAACTGGGTCCTTTAATGTAACATTGCATTTTTCGCAATATAGTAGCCCTAGACACTAAAACGAAAATAAATCATTCAGCAACATAAACCATAAGAGAACAATGGATTTCCAAAAAATAATATTTTATCTTATAGCAGAGACGCTCGAAACGAGACTTAAAATTTCATTTCGGAATATTCCACTCGAAGATTTTGTGCCTCTAAGTAACTGCAGACACCACCTACTTTCTTTGAAACTTTTTATACTTGCGGTATCGACCATTTCCATGAATTTCTCAAGTCAGAGCGATTATTAAACTCCAGCTTGAGAGTGAATTGGGTGGAGTCTTTCGAACGGATGATATTCTTTATCCGAAAGGATATTATTGATCGACTCAGCAAACAATAAGGATATTGATTCAAACAAAGAGCAACATGTGTAACTACTCCAAACAGGTTCAGATAAACATTAAATGCAATTGAATTTGAGCGGACTATTCTGGAAACTTCATTATCTACCGCAGATTTTAAAGATTGATGTCTCAGTTTTTTTCTTTTAACGCATTTTTATCTTTTAACATGACGCAGCTATTTTTTATTTCCATGAAACCTGTCTGAAATTTTCAAATTCAATAATGCGTAGATTTTTCTGTGTGTGAATGCATAAAATATATTTTACATAAAATTTATAATAAAATCTTTCCAAAGATACTAACCGGCTCACTGTAATTCCAGGAGAATTTCACTAATTTATTACATGAGATTTACATTTAGAAAATAATTTTAAATATCAAAACTTCACAATCATTGGTCAATATAACTGGAAATAATAACCTTTAGAGATATAATTTTATATTTAAGAAAATTTCTCTCTCGCCATGGTCTTCAACACACACATTTATAAATATTTCACTCAGTTCTTATTTAATCGCATTATTCCTTTCTGTAGCTAATATTATAAGATTCTATAAATGAGACTTTAATTTAAATTCGGCTGAATATATTCAAATACAAATGAACAATTATAGCAGTAGAATAAATTGAAATTTATGCTGATTTTTTATTTGAAGTGGTGAAAAGTTCTCAACAGTAGCAAGAAATTTTCGTTTTGTTTAGATTTTTGCAGTTTTGTCATAGTCAATATTTTTTTATTATTTTTAAATAAATTAAGTATAGAAATTTATATATATCTTATATCTATCTATCTATCTATCTATCTATCTATACTATCTATCTATCTATCTATACATATATATATATATATATATATATATATATATATATATATATATATATATATATATATATATATATATATATATATATACTATTTAAAGTTAAACAATAAACCAATTCCCAATTTCAACTTTTGGAAATTCAAAACATTAAAATCGAAACTAATAGTTCAAATGAATGAATTGTAACGAATTCTATATGCATTGAACCATCGAATAAACAGCTCGAGCAACCGAAATTTTATTTACTGCAGTGCAAAAAAGGAATATAAAATCCTTTAATAGTACACAAATATTCAAAATCTCTTATAAAAAAATCTAAGAAAACATTCAAAATTTGTTTTGAAAAAAAATTATGGATACATAAGATACGGAGAAATTCATTGAAAATTTTATAGGTTTTTGTTTGAGTTTACAAAATGGAATTTAATTTCATTTAAACAAATTTTGTCAAATGACATATTTTAACTTCTTTATATAATAAAAATCTAAGCTCTTTTTGTCGAGGGGTTAATAAAAATGTTAAATTTTAGAAAACATGCCCATTAATTTATAAATAACATATTGCATTGAAAAATCCCTCGGGTGTCCCGTTTAGAAAGCGAAACCCTCAGTCTTTAGTTCCCAAACATGATTGGTACTCAGTTTATCGACCTACTGAAGTAATAAAAGGATGAGTGCGGACCCTACTCACCAACGATCGAACCGCGGGCTTGTGCCAAAGAGCGCGAAGCACAATCACAAAGCCACCGGGTTTCATTCAACAGTTCAGCTATTCCAAAGATGAAGATATTTGTCTCAAATACTGTTTGAAGAAGGAACATATTTACATGATCATTTTTAAAATAACATTTAATAAATATTAATATTTAAAGAATTAGAATGAAATAGTAATAGTAAATTAACGTATGAAATAGTAAATGAAAAACTTTTTCTTATTGTTTGCCAAAATGTTTTATATTCTTCATTGTTTGCTAAAAGTGTAAGTCTATCAGACAATTAAATTTAAAACTATTGGGTTGTTCCGAAAGTCATTTCGTTTTTCATGAACATGAAAAACGTGCAGCAAATAAATATTGTATTGCATTGCACATTGTTCATTCTAGTCCAATAGCTTTTACCATCTTTCTGGTAGTAGCACGATTCCACAGTTATAAAGTGGTTGGTTTTACTAGCCAAAAAGCTGATCCATGTAGGAAAAACGAAATTACTTTCCGAACAACCCAATACTTATCAAAATGATTAAACAAATGAAAATCTCAAATTATCAAATTTATTGTGAAACACTAAATTGTTGGAAAATATGTTAAATTAAATGTCTGTATTTAAATAAATATCTGCTAAGTATCTAAACCAAAACAAAAGCTCCCTTAATGGAGATTGGATAGATATTATTTTGTATGATGAATTTTAAAATATATTCGTTTATAAATTACAAAAAAGAGAAAAAATGTGATGCAATATTAAAAAGAATTTTTTCACATGTTAAAGATAATTTAAAGTTACCTCAATGTTCATTGTAAAAGTTAAAATAAAGAAAAATTAAAATATTTAAGGAATAATATTACAATTTAGTAATATTTTATACTTTCCGAAGGAATTTATTTTTGTATAATTTTAGCATCAAAAAAATTTTTTATTATATGGACTACAGGCTAATAGACAAAATGCAACTTATTGCTAACTTTTCGAGTCATTATATTGAAATCAGCTTTTTAAAAGATTTATAATATTGTTATAAATATTATTATTACAGTTATAAAATATTATAATACTGTTATAAAAGAGCTTTAACTTCTGCAATAAAGTTTTATTTTATGATTTAAAAATCTTATCTCATTAAAATATTTACTATACACTTTTCTTATGATGTAAATATAATCATAAGAAAAGTGCAGCACCTTATTACTAATTTTTCTTCATATTTAAAAATAATTAAAGCTAATAGTTTCATCCTAAAAGAGAGAAATGTATAGTTAAGATTAGAATGTAAAATAACAAAATGCATAAAAGAAGTATAACATTTCAATTAATAATGAAATCTAAGCATCTATACATAATTTCACACATAAAAACATCTTCTCCGTGTTCTTTTATTAAATAGATAGTGAAAAATAAATCTCTGTGGTCTATTTATTTGCTACTTCTCATTTAATCGATATAAAAGTTGGATGCAGCGGGAGTACGTGCTTGACATTTTTATCGAATTCCTATCAAATCAAACAACGCTTGTGCAGAAACTCGTTTAGTTGTAAATGAGGGAAACTGAAACTCCATTCCTATCAATGACGCTTACAAGTCACAGTTACTCAATTAAGGAATAAAATGAACTGAACGTAAGGAAACGTTGTTATGATGGGTCTCTTATTCAGAGCTTCTCCTAAGAGTTATCCGTTTAATCATTCTTAGTCTCCTCTTAAGGGATTAATGATAGATTGCTTCAAATTTATGCCATTTTCAGAACATTTTTTATAAAACTAGTTACAACACGAATAATAAAAAATCGCATGTAAGGTTGTTAGTGAAAATAATAAGCTATTTTTCACGTTAAATGCTGCCATTCAAAATGACGAAATGAGTGCTCCGAAATTTATATCCGCGAAGGCCACTTATTAAAATGATTAGTCAATAGCGAGCCAACATTTCTGATTAAATTATAACAGTAGATATTAAGTGCTAGCACTTGTATATAATGCAATATATATATATATATATATATATATATATATATATATATATATATATATATATATATATATATATATATATATATATATATATATATAAAGTAGATTCCGAATCATGATAAGCATATAAGTGGACGATGGAATAGAACCCATGAACTGTTTAATTGAAGGCCTGAGCACAGTTATTCAGCTATGATATTGTTTCTCAAGCCTACCTTCGTTTGTACATTATAGATGATTGTCAATATTTTAGTGACCATATTTAAATAATAAAACCAATACATGTTTGCTATTCATAAATTTAAAAAGTTGCCTTTCCTACATTTTTAAAGTTTCATTAATTTTTACTATAAAACATTTAAACTGTGAATTTATAAACTTGAAATAAGTTTACAGTATGTATTATTATTCAGTTTCTGAAAATAGAGAATAAATTTTATTTGTTATTTTTGGTGATAGATGAAATCAAAATTAAATTTATCTACAAAAGCTTAGAGTAAAATGTTTTATTTAAATATATTACTTTACTTTTCCATTATTTAATTTGATAAGAGAAAATAATTTCATATGAAAACAAAAAATCATATTATTTCGATAATTATTCATTGAAAGAAATAACTTTTAATATATTTCAGAAACTAATATAGTCTATTATTGATATGTCAAAGTGAAAACCCCAGAGAGACTCTAAATTTATTTAGATGAAAGAACTTTGGAGACCGCTATTTATTAATTTTGTTAAAAGCATACAATTTAACACTTTTCAGAAATTATTTCATTAATGCCCATTATTAGTCATTAATAAGTGGTTAAAATGTATTGTTTGTTAAAAGCATGAATGTAAAAATTAACGCAGTTAATAATTTAATTATCTTTCGTAGTACTCTGAGAGCATTGCAGAACAAAATGGAAATGATAAACAGATATCTTTCAATCCAATTGATTTTTGATGCAATACAATTGTGTGCGAGACACCAAAAAGAGTCAAAAAACTACATTTCAAGGAAGTCAAATCATAAGTAAAAATATTTTGTTTTTATATTTACATAATGAAACAATTATAAAAAAATGTGGTGTTTATTTGACAAATGAACTCACAACAAGAAATACCAAATACTTTTGAAAACTAACTATTTCTTTCTGTTTCTTAAAATCTTGAATGTTTGAGAAATAGATATTCACACTAGAAGAAGGTATTTTAAAAATTCTAGACAGTTTAGCAAAAAATTGAAAGAATCTGCATTTAATTAGAAAACAGGAAACACATTTAAACATCAAATCTTTTTCTGGTAAATCAAAAGTTTGTAAAAAGATTATGTGTAAACACATAAATGTGAAAGTTGAGGCTGAATTTCGCTATATTTTTAACACATTGGGGGTAAAATTTTGTTGCTGTATGACTTATGATATATTAACTCAGTTGATTTTTTGTTAGATATTTTTTTTACTTTATTTAGCTTGCTTATCCCGCAACGGTCATTTTAGCACACGCAGGCTAATTAGACCGGTACATACAGTTTAAATGGATTCTGAATCAATGATATCATTCATGCCCAAGGTGGGATTCGTACCCATACACAATTGAACCGAAGTCCAAAGTGCTAACAATTTCGGCTGTCAGCACGATCTTGTGCTATTTAGAGATTGTAAATGTAAAATTTATATTTACATATATAAGTACTTCCTAATATAGCAACAAATTTTTATGTATTTTATTTTAAGAATAAAAATTCAACATGTAGATTTTCATAAAGTGAAATGTATCCAAATCTCGAAACATAGATTTTATATAGACCAGGAGTTTTTGTATTTCACTTGATCTCTTTTTAAAAGCTTAACCAAATTTAGTAGAAAAATATCACTATAAAAGTTTAGAGTAATTTTAAGACTCACGATTTAGGAATTATTTTTCAAATGATATAAAAACAAATTAATTTACTCTGAAACATCCAGTTATTTATTTGGAAACTTCTTCTGAGTTTCCCCAATTAAGAGAAAGTTGATGATATTGTGTAAATTTAGATCTGTTTTAAGAACAGTTGGATTTTTAATTTAATACAGTACTGTTCTGAACATTGATCGACAAATTACTTAATGAATTTCTGCTATGATTTCTATTAAACCAAATGAATTGTTACTTCAATTGAAATTTTGATAAGTTGCATTTGAAAGACAAATCCTTTAATGTTCTAATTCGTTTTATTCTTTAAAAAAAATGTTGGAATTGTTATCATTAAAATCAGTAGATCTTTTCACTGTCTTTCCATGCCTCAACACTCGTACTTCACATCAATATATGCAATCATACGATGCACATTCGTATACTTAAAAATTTCCTTAAATTATCTCTGGTTCAAATTTCGGTTGTAGTTATAAATCCCATTTAAGCGTTTTAAGTCTTTTAAATACAGTTTGTTCTTGGTCAATAATACAATGTTAACTTATTAAATAATGTTTTTTGTAATTTTTCAATTATATAAATGTCTTTTTGGAAAACTCACAATATCATTCTAAAATATAGATGAAGAATCATCTATTGAGTTCCTGACTAGTTTGGTAACATTAAAATTATGAGCTGAACAAATTCACGTTCAAAGATAAACATTGGTTTTATTTGTTCTTTTTCTCATTTAATTATTTCCAGCAGGTTCCTTGTATACCTTTAGTTATCCCTCGAACAAGCAAAAAATCTGAATTCTTGATGAAATATCTGTTGGCTCTTCGCTGTCAGATAAAAATACTCAATTTTTCAGCCGTTGTAATTCGTAGAACTAACTTTGATTAGCTCTTGGTTTTTTATTTACCTCGTTGACATGTATGTTGTTTGGTGTTATAAAGGAGAACATTTCTACTTTTACTGCAATGATATGTGCTTCGTAATATTTAAATTTGTTTAGTAATTACATTATTATTCGTTGAGTATAATGTAATTCATAATTAGATCTAATAATAATGATGTTCAATTGGATACTGAAGGGAAGAACTGATTTTTAAAACTCTGAAGTCTGTTTTAAGACGATCCTCAAATTTGTCTATAAAATTTTGATGATATTTTGGTGGTCTTCAACCTTTAGTAACCATAAACTTTTGAGGAACATAGTTTATGCCCCTTTAGAATAAAACATGAAGTTGACATTCAGAAATGACAAACTTCATACAAAAGTTATGAGAACTAATAGGAGAAAACAGTTAACTCTTCTAAACACTCTAGCAAAGCTAGTAGAAATATAGTTACACAAAAAGTCAGTTCTCCATTGAAAGGAAAAAAATTAACATTAAATAAGAAAATAATTAAAATACTACCCTAAATGAAATACAATAGAAGTATTTTTTGATTATCTTTTCATAATGGAGAGATTCTTAAAAATATAAGATGTGACGCCAGGAAACTAGAACCTTTTATTATAACTGATAGTTGCATATATAATAAAAGAGAATGGTTCGAAGAGAATCTAGCATATAAAAACCACATTAATTTCTCAGTTTAGAAGAGACAGAATTGAACAAATTATAATTCATTAAAAGAGAAAAATCTCACTTTAGCTTATAAATTTATCATCTATGAATCTATGTAATCTCAAATATTTGTGTCACTAAAAATATGGAAGATAAAAAGTAACTATTTTCATAGATCACATTTTAAACCAAAGATGAACAGACTGTAGGTATGACAAAGAACAGAGAACAGCACCATCTGTTTTACATGATAGATGCTAGACAAATTCAAACCTGTCACATTTTGAGATGATTTTCTTCACTGTCGATACTTTTCATCGTCATAAGCCTTTATTCTGGTAATGGGCTTTTGGCTTCCAGTATTATTTCACAAACTATTTTCTTGAGAGTAATTTGTCCCTGAAATATATTCTGCTATAGTAGTATGAATACAAATCTTTTCTCAGTCCAAGCATGACATCATGCTCGAAAATTCCCGCTTGTCGTTATAAAAGATTTGCTGTCATTGTAGGTTCTTATCCCAGGAGTTATGATGTCAACGACTAGAAAGTTTGAGACCGATGATAGCTGACAAAATGCTTTATACCACCTGAAATGCCTTGCTTGAAAGGAGATTTCTATTTATTGATCTTCATTTATCTACCTAGGGGAAAAAAGTTTTCATGTAACATGCCTGCATGTTCAGATTGTTTTTGCTGATTTTGGTTATATAACATTTTTTGCCAAAGCATGAATCAATATGGTTGAATAAACGTCATGGATATGATTTTATTATGTAATATTTAATAACTAATGTCTAAAAATGTTTAGAAATAAATTCTATTTTATTAGTAATATGAAGAAATCAATTGCATCAGAAATAAACAAAATAGAATACAGTATGTATCATAACCCAAATAAATTCTTAGATTATGAATGAATCTATTATGCATAAATTTTTCTTATTTACCGATTTATACTTACATTGATTCATGTAAAAAAAATTAAAATGAAGAAATAATTTCTTATTAAATACCACACAGAAATATTTAAATAGTTTTCTATTATAATGTAAAACAATTATTATAATTGAGAAGAAATTTGAATTGAAATGATAAAATACAAATCTGAGTCAAATTAATTGAATTGAAAATAAATATATATGCTATATAAATTTATATGCTACATTCTTGCCAAATTTTGTGTCAATCAAAGCAGTATTTGTTGATTTTTTTGCATTTTACGTCTTTGTGCTTAACTTTTGGAAGTGATTGTATAAATAAAACATGTAATAAGTAAAGATAGAAATTGAAAAAGAAAAATTGCAAAGAAAGGAAACAAAAATATCTAAATGATGGAAATAAAAATGTATCCCTTCTCAACAGTTGATAACAGGAGGGTGTTTCAAATTCATATTCACGCAGGTGTGTTTCAAAAAGTAAGATAACAAGTCCTCTAACAGTTGTACAGATTATGTGTATGAATAAAAATCTATCTTAAGATAACTAAGAGGATCTCAGTATTCAATCGATGTCGGTAATTGGAGCTGGTAACAAGACAAAATCTTAGTTAGAAGATGGCTGCGTAATGGAAACATTGTCCGCAATTGAAATAAAAAGTGTAATAACGTTTTTGTATTTAAAAGTATACTCTCCAACTGAAATTCAGCGGCAACTGGTGGAAGTGTATGGTAAAAATATTATGTCACGAAAGCAGGTGTGGTTTTAATGCACGGAATTTGACAATGACAGAACCGATTTGCGAGATGAAGAAAGAGCAGGATGACCAAGCATGTCTACTGGAGCTCCGACCTCGCAGCCAGCGATTAGAATCTGTTTGGAACTTTATAGAAGCACTTGGGAGGTCAACATGTCAAAAACGATGTTGAAGTTCAGCAAGACGTCTTGATGTAGTTGCACAATTTTGACGCTGATTTTTTCGATGCTGGTTTCGATGGTTTGGTGTACTGATGGAACAAATGTATAGATAATCATGGTGGCTATGAAGGAAAGTAATATGTACACGGGCCTTCTTACAAATAAATATTTTTTCTAAATAAATGTTTTAGAGAAATGGGCTTGTTACCTTACTTTTTGAAACACCATTGTATATATGCTTCACTTGAACCATCAATTAACTCCGTTTCCAGAATTTTAAATTTTAATATCAAATCTGTATATTATAGGAAAATTATGTATAATGTTGCATATATGTATTCAAGACGAATTTCTCTTATAATAAGCTTAACGCCATAACTATCTATAA
Source organism: Latrodectus hesperus (assembly GCA_037975125.1). Taxonomy (NCBI): domain Eukaryota; kingdom Metazoa; phylum Arthropoda; class Arachnida; order Araneae; family Theridiidae; genus Latrodectus; species Latrodectus hesperus. The sequence goes on from CM075859.1 coordinate 25,780,354, forward strand.
ATAAAACTAACTTTAATTTAAAAAAAACAATATATATTATTTTGTAATTTTCTCAACCTGTTTTATGGAGCTAGTCTCCATTTGGCAAATGTAGCATTCATGTATATATACAAACATGCATTGATAGTATCCAAAATAAATCGGAATCTCTGAATTAAACTCCATTCAATTTACTTAAAGGTGAATATAGGGCAAAATTTGTTTGGAATTGAGTTCATAAATAGGCATCACCTGTTTCTGCTTGCTTATGGTAAATTTTTCTATAAAAACTAATTTTTTTATGATAGCTGATTTATAAAAGAACACAATGTGAGGCTATGAAATTTGATTTCCTATTCTAAACGTTTTTATTCTCTGACTTCCCTCCATTTGACTTCTTCTCTTTTGGAAAAAGAAAGGCAGGAAAGGACAGAAATTTGACGACATACAAAAAGGAAAGATAAAAATGTAGAATTTATGCCTAGTCATCAAAACTGACGAATATGAAATATTTTTTCAAGAGAAGACATAAAACAAAAAAGTAAATGTAATAGAGAGCAATTTGTGGGTGATAAGGTTGTTTTTAAGAAATTTAAATACATTGTTTTTATCTACGTTGTTTAACATTTAAATACATTTTTTGAGCAATAAAAAATCTGGTATTTATCAGTTGCATTCTAATTCACACATTTCCTGAATCATGCATTACAAAAAATTTCGTTGTTTGCATTCATTTTAAGAACAAATCTTTTGAAACATTTTCGTATGCTATAAATTAAAAAATGGCTTTTCTACAAGAAAAAAATCTATTTATTCAATGTAGAAGCATTTAGTTTATAATTTAAAAATAAAAGCATTTTATTCAAAAATAAATTTATTCTAAGTAGATACAATAGTAAAATCATTAAAACAATAAATTTATCTACAGTAAGTCAAACAGCTCTAATGATCAAATCAATTCACTAAGCTTAAACGACATGTTAAAAGATTAACTTGTGGTCACCGTTATTCAACATATAGAGCCAAATGAAATTAGCGATTACAGTAAATTTTTTTGCATATGGACATTACATTAGAGCTACACAATCAGCTGTTAGTAAGGGGGAAATATACAACATTCCTAGAGATATATGGTGAACAATTTATCGCACGGTTCTTTTATTTCGCATAAACATCCAAATGGAAATAATTTTAGTTTTCAAATTTTGGTTCATTTATTTAAATAAAAATTATAATGCTCACACATAAAAGTAAGCGAATTTCTTAAATTTTTCCGAAATATAAGTTTTCGGAAATATTTTAATAAGTTTTTGATTTTAAATTTTAAAGAATTAATAGATTCTTTCCTTTTGCATTTTAGTTTCTTTCATAAAATTTTAGAAATTTTGAACAAATTATAAAAAAATTTAATCATTTTACGTCAATTAAAAAATATGTATCTTCCAAAAGGAAAATATGCTTTGGATTTATCAACTTGAAATAAAGAATTTTCTTTATTTTATCCGATGCGAAATTCTCTTTGTTGCTTACATTAGAAAAAATAAATGACGTTAAAGAAGAATTTCTTAAAAATTAAAAGCATACAACTCATTTTTTTGTATTTTATTAGATTTTTAGAAACTTATTTTTAAAAAACCGAAAAAAATGCATCTTGTCAAGAGAAATTACAATATAAATTGAGCAACAAATATTTTTCTTTTTAATATACAGCAGTAAGAATAATTATCGTAAAATTTTGGCAGTCATTTTTTTCGCTAACTGTCATTTTGTTTGAGCGGCTGCTATACATAGAGAAAATTGCTTTAGTTTTTATTAAAAAAATGAAAGAATTGCAAAGAATTAAACTCTTATAATATTGGTTCCTTTACACATTTTAAGAGTAGCTTTAGAATTAAATAGATACTTTGGTACATAAACGAATAATCATTACCGAAAATATATAAAATCAGTTTTAACATATTGAATAACATTCTCTCCAAGCATCAAATTAATTATTATTATTGAAATTTTAAATTTTGTTTATTAGGTACATAAATATATCTTTCTATGTAAACTGGTTAAAATAGATTAGCTGAAAATATGTTCTATTCATTTCTATTTATAACGAGAATTGTATATTCGCTTGTTGTTTAACGATCAGATATTGTATCGGTGGACTAATTTAACTTAGATCTGGAATCTGTACTTTGAACCGCTGCAAATACGTCCGTAGTCAGAATCAAACTGATGAACTGAAGACCGCTGCGCCAGTCATTCAATCACCAAAAAGACTATAAGCGAAACAAAGAATTGCGATTTTTTGTCGATTTCCGTGGGAGTTATTTTACTGATGAAACGTTAAAAAGTTTGTTTAAAAAATAATATAATTAATCTAATATAAATTATGGGGAAAACAATGTTGATATTAAATATTTTAACTAAGCGAATATAATTCTAGATTTGACTTAAACAGAGAGCAATTTGTAAATAGATACGTTAATAGTAAAGTATAAAATGTAAGTTTTAATGTTTATCTGGAATAATAAAAATTAAAATTTTAGGAATAATTTAATCAAGGAAATAACATTACAAAATTTCCTTCAAGTACTGCTCTGAGTTTAAATAAAAATTAATGTTCAAATTCCGTTGCTTAAAAAATAATTAAAACTCTCTCTCTCTCTCTCTCTAATATATATATATATATATATATATATATATATATATATATATATATATATATATATATATATATATATATATATATATATATATATATATATATATTATAGTTGACGATGAGGCTTTGAAGATAAAATATCTAAGGAAATGACAATTACTTTTGTGGATTGTAAAATTATGCAGAGACCATTTAAAAAGAAAACGTTTTTACGGTGCAAAATGTTCGAGAGCAAAAATTTCAGAATATTTGTTAGTTATAGGATTGGGATGTATCACTACTGTCCGTCTACCGTGGTTAATCACGAGAATAACTCTCAGTAGTTTGTCTATTCCCTTTGGTTGCCGTGGAAACAAACACGTTCCATTTACGACAGGAGGAGCCCGAAGAAAAGCACCGATTTTGAATTATTGGATGCTTTGAGAATAACACGAGATACTATCTTAAATATCATTCATTTATGACAGATTTAACTGCCATTTGAGATAGACAATTCTTATTTCCATAGCAACCACCACTAACCAGACTACTTGGAGCGAGTAATTCCTGTGGTTGATGGATAGTATACAGGCAAATACATCAAAGTATGGAAGTAAATTACAATGATTTGGGATATGTAAAATTTATGCCTATTTGCCTTCAAACACAGATGCGAAAACGCAACATAAATAATGTTTAATTTGAGTTTAAGTATGTGCTGATTACTAAGAAGCAAAATGAAGCTGTCAATCTTATATCTTCTTCTACGCTGTACTGATATACTTTATATCAACAATAATAATATATTATTCTACTATACAGCAATATAAGAGATTCCATAATTATATATTCTTTATATAATAATTATATTTCATATTCCTTGATTAATTGTAATTGTTGGGGGCCAGAGGGCATGTTTTCTTAACATTAGGATTTTCTTGTGTAAATTAGTTCCTATGGATTACGATGGATAATGTTGCTTGTAAGGAGTGATGGATCTCTGCTTTCTTCACTTTGTTTAATCACTGAATCAAATATGCTGATGAAGATATAAATTTAGTTTTCTCAAGTTGTCTAAAATTAGATAATAAACGACGTCGAGCAAAATTGAGCAATGTCGTATGTTGTACTATTTCCAATCTGTAAGGATCTATGGCAATGTGACAGATAATTCACTTTTACAGGAATGTAGCCTAATTTAAAAATGTAGAATTACCTGTTTTTATTTCACTTTCAAAAGTTTAATGTCAATCTAAATATTTCAATAATTTACGTCGATATGGTGATAAACATGTTCTTGCATTCAATGATCAATGTGTTCTGTTATTATCATACAAAATTTAATACTATCGTAATAACATTGTTTTAATATAATTGTGTCTCGGAATCAATCAAACCGATTTTAAATTTTATTATTAATAATTTTGTTTGTTCAAATAAGCTTCATTTGTATTCTTTTTTAAACTATAGAATTTTTAAAAAATTCAGAGAATAGTCAATAATTAATTTCTTATAGGGATATGTGTTTTGAAATTCATGATATTGGGATAATAATATTTCTATGAATTAATAATATGATTATCCCAAGAGCAAAATCGGTAGATATTTTGTATATAATGTGCATATGTACAAATGCAATTGAACATAAGCTCAATACAATTTAAGTTGATTCATTAAAGAATGAAACTTTGAAATATTAAGTGCTTCTGCAAAAATGAATCAGTATATCCCGAGATAAGAAATTAATTTAAATTTTTGAATTTTAAGTTATGCATTCTGATTTATCTTTCTTAATAGGAATACACAGAATGCTTAAGAGACCCATGCGAGAATTGGTTATTTTTTATGCTATTGAATTAATTCAATGAAATAATTATTTACGGTACAGATGAAATGCTTCGATGATTAAATTATGATAGAAAAAACATCCAGAATATTAGTGTGAAACATCGGTAGATACATGTAACCAAGTTGGCGTTTGAGTTTTATGCTGGGACCTTTGATCTATGTATGCGGATGTGGTTGGACATTGGTTTGATTGTATTTTTTGTTGGGTGTGTGTAACTTACTGGAATATATCATTTACATATATAATCAGAGTGTTATCAATATGGATCTTTGGTAAGTGACTGTTATTAATGATGATTTCTCTTATCATGATGTTGTATTTTCTTGTGTTGTCTAATGATCCATTTTCCTTTATGGATTATTTTCTGCATTTTATGTTGTCTATGACATATTTTAAGACAGTCATTTTTGAAATAGAACAATGACTTTACCAACACACGTCTAAGTAATGTTTTGCTTTCCATGGGATTGTATCTCGACACCACATTTTCAACAAATATATCCTGATATTATATCAACATCCCACTTCTTAACAAGCACCATGAATTAGGCATTTGAGAACTAATCTACAGAAGATCATCTTGGTCGGTACGGAATAATTTAGAACATCCTTCATATTCTGTAGTTGACAGGCAGATAAGTACTACAAGGTCTCAGGTGTTTGTCTGCAGGGGCATCAGTACAATCTTCCTGATGTCACCTTGGTTGCCTAGATAAACCTAAGACATAATGAGTTTTCATACTCTAAGCATTGTCCTTACAAATGAGAATATCTGCTGGGTTACAATAGATGGATCAAGTACCGCTACTAAGCTGAATCAGATTACTTGTTATAATTTGATGTGTCTGAGGGAACTACATCTTTAAGTGACAACCTACTATCACTTCAACAAACACGTTTTCTCAACAATGTTGTATTGTTCTTTTAAAATGTTCTTCAAAAGATTATTGTGGCATTAGGGAATCTATTTTTTTATTCTGTGAATCGTGCTACTGATATTCTAGACAAATGCTATTTTTTGATTATTTGCATTATTTAGTGAGCTGGATCAATCGTAAAATCTACATTTTTTACCTCATAACTTTATCTTAATGTTGCGTTTTCATTGCAACTCACTTTCTAATGTATTGCCAAACTAATGCTTGAAATTTATGAAATAAAATTTTGCATATCATTGAAAATCAAGTAGTATTATACAATAGTCTAACAATAATCATATTATAAAATTCTGCTCTTTTATTTAAAAAAGTATTTTCAAACTTCATTCTAGAAATCAATTCAACACCATGTAATAAAAGAAAACCTTTTAGCTAGAAAGAATATCGTACATAAATCACAAATAATAATTATTTTCAGAAAAAGGAAACTAATCTCAAAAATTATCACGAGTGTTAAAAGGAAACACATGACTCAGTTAGTTATTATGAAATTATGAATTGAAAATAATAATGTATGACTTTAGACATTATACTTTGTACATCAACTATTTACATTTAGTTAACAAGCAATTACTTTGACAAAATTTTAATAAGTTCTCGTAATCCACTCATGTAAGCGTTGGATAAATATTCAACCGTAACTGATTTTATAAAAGTTCTTAATAGTTTTCATTCCGTAATATATTTTTTATTGTAGACTATTTAGTGAGATCAGAAATAAAAGACTTGTGGGCAATTCACAGAGAGGATACAATAGGCAGAATTTGATCACGTGACCAGCGATATTTCTATTCTTTCATTACAATCATCAAAAATGTGATGAGGTTTAATCAATTCTTATTGTACGTCTTTTAGAGGCATTATTAAGAGATATGTCTATTTTTCCTGATCTTTTTAAAGATTTTATGTTTCATTACCACTTGTTCAGGCATGTGTTAATATTATTTAACTACGTTTGACATTTGGATTGACTATCACCAATAAAACAGCAGTAGTAATAAATCAACTATGACTCTTTAAAAGAAAAACTATTGCAATTTTCCTTAGAAAAAAGCTATGAAGTAGTTAAAATAAAATTAATTTTATTGGCATGTGTACATTTATAGAAGTAAATATGTAAAGAAATAAGTTTCGTTGCTTCAAACCCTACCTTTATGAAATTTGAGTTTCTACTTTGCTTTTGAAAGCTCAAACAAAAATATGTAATTTTCAGAAAAAAAAAATTCAGCACTTTTTGCTTTTACATGATAAGTTTCAGACTTTGACATAAAATCTATTGTGCAAACAGCATTATCTAATTTTCCCACTCATAACTCATTGAATATGTGGATTTGGTTTTGGAAATTAAATATGCCTCACATTTTCTCTAACAGATCTTAAAAGTTTAGTGAAATTTTAATTAGATTTAAGTGTCCAAGTGCTACTAAAATAAAAATAGTAGTAGAATAATTGTATTCGAATAACATGTATAAATTAATAAATTTAACAATAAAATAACACTTAATGAGATATTTACACACACACAATTAAATACATAAAGAAATAAAAAACAATGCGCACATAAATAACTGAAACAACATATGAAAAAGTCTTTTCCACTGCAAATTCGGTTCGACATATTTTTATGGCTTTCTTTTGAAATTTCATATCGATTAATTACAGATTTAATAATGGATAGTAAGCAACTTTATGCGGTAATTAAAGCGTGTGTGTGCTCTAAAGTTCTGTGATTTAAGTATAACATCATTAAAAATATAACTTTTTAAAAGCTACTTTTTCAAATATTTTCCAATCAAAAGTCGCAGAAGGTTAGATTGGATGACGAAGTAAGAAATGTACTATGAATGATTTGCTAAACCATTCTATCATCGGAAAAACTTAAACAATAAGATTTGCACAGGCAAAACGATTATGTTTTATAAGTTGTGCTCAATTTTGCATAAAACATGCAGTTTGTAATAATTTAATGGATTTACATAGTTGTAGTGGATATAGTTATACCTACAGGCAATAATAAAGCAAGTAATTAGTCTTAATGTTTTGATTTCTATAAAGTAGAAGAGACCGACGGAGAATGGTGATGCAATGCCGCACCATATTGTTATACAAGGCTTCTGTGTAATGCGTCTTTATAATGCCTTTCTGACCACTTTCCAAAATGCACCTAAATGAGCATTCTGCTACGTCATTGTAGTGATGAGAATTAAAATAAATGTTATTCACACATCTTTATTTGTGTATATGAAGGACCTAATGAATATGGTATTTTTAATAATTATAAAACTTCAAGATGCATGTCAGAATTTTCTTCACAATCAAGTAATTTATATATATGTTCTAAGACATGGTATAAGAAGCAAAGATTTCATGTGCGTTTGTTGAGTATTAAGCAATCAAAATCACTCCAAAACACTTGCAAACTTCCAGCGTGAGTTTGAAACCGTTTGATAACCTTTACGCAAACATTTTATTTGTTGAAATTATGTATCGCCTCTGAGTAGCATTTATTTGATGGACGAGTCTAATAACTAATAATTCAGTGAGTCATGTGGTAATTTAGAAATTATTTAGTTATATTTTGTGTTATGAAAAGCATCACAATGTCCTTCACATTAAAGAAGATACAAAATATTTTTTTTTGTTTCAGAAATCCAGAAGCGTATCTAAGAAGTTAAACTTATGAAATTTGGTTATAATCATTCGATATCTCTTGTATTACAGAAGTCAAAGTTATAATCAGCTATCACTTTTATTTTCGTAAGTGATAGCTTTGCTTTTAATTCGCGTGTACGCGAGTGTTACGTGAATGAACGTAATATATTTGGTGTGTGTGCACTATTTAACATAAGATAAATTATTAAAATACTCGAATAAATTATTTTAAATACAAATTTATCATACAATATTAAATTTTTTAATCATTCTCTCCTTTTACTAATACATAGAAATTAATTTCTGACCTAAAAATTCAAGCATCAGTCAATTCTTGAATGTTTTCCCTGTAACTTCGAGCAAGGATCTTGTACGCTTTGAGCAATTCCGTGGTAGCTTTTGTATAAAGGACGTCGAATACGAAATAACTTGCAGATTTCCTGCAGCCAGTAAGGCTCACTTTTATGTCGAAGGTGAATAACTTCATTACATAAACACCCACCCACACCCACACAGTTCTTGGTAATTCATCTTAGCCTCAAATTTCTTTTTTCTGGATGTTGCCGATTTATCCGTTATATTGTTGATTGATGTCAGTTGCATTTGTAAAGTAAAATTTGCTTTAATTTCCATGTTTGCTCTTTCTGTGAGCCCGTCTTTATTACCCGCAGGAAGAAAGCAGTCTCAATTTGCGAAAGAGTATATCATAAATCAAAACGCTTCACAAAAAGCTCAGAAGTGTAGCTCTGTCGTAACTCCAGCGAGTTTAGAAAACTCAATCTCATAAGTTTCCTTTTAGCCTGAGCAATAAAAGTAGTATATGGCATTCTTTTCGATCTTCATGGTTCTTGTCACAGGGTAATAGTTTTATGAAATTTTTTTTCATACGTTTTCTCTATATTTAGTTATTTAGAATATAATATTGAAATGGTTGCATTAGTACACAAAAGGATTTGAGGCTGAGATAAATTACAAAATATATTTTATTTAACGAAGGATCTATTATGAGTATCGATGAGACAAATTATAGTGATTAGAAGCTTTATGCTATTTCATATTGGACTTGTTGTACAGAAAAGATGTTGCAAAATGACTCATAGTACAAAAATGTTCATAAAAATTCACTGAATTTTGCCTTCTTAAGCCAGTAATTAGCTTTACGTATTGATAAAAGAATAGGGTTGGGAGTATTTATAAATTTAGCCCAATTAGTTTGAATTTAATAAAAAAATTATTTTTTAATTATTTTGATTTAGTTTAAATTTAATAATACCCGTGTACACATAAGCAAGCATATATACAATGCTAGAATACGTGAATTCTTTCTCAGGAGATGGTACTTAAAGTTAGTAAAATATTTTACAATTTATGCAAGGCACACGTTTTAAAATTAAAATACATTTCCATTTTTAACTAGAAAAACTTATCTCTTGCACATTATGTAATGCTATAATATTATTTTAAGCACATGATTGCAGTACACACGGCTTAGGTAAAGCGAAAAGGAAAAATTCTTTTAAACAATTCGTAGTTAATGATAAAAGCTTGGAGGAAAAATTTGTCTATTTATCAAGAAAAAAAAATTATCATGTTTAAAGATAACAAAATTAAGTATTGATTCGAGTTTCATTTTGAGATATTTATTTAACCCTATATATATATATATATATATATATATATATATATATATATATATATATATATATATATATATATATATATATATATATATATATATATATATATATATATATATATATATATATATATATATATATATATATATATATATATATATATATATATATATATATAAATATATATATATATAAATATATATATATATATATATATATATATATATATATATATATATATATATATATATATATATATATATATATATATATATATATATATATATATATATATATATATATATATATATATATATATATATATATATATATATATATATATATATATATATATATATATATATATATATATATATATATATATATATATATATATATATATATATATATATATATATATATATATATATATATATATATAAATATATATATATATATATATATATATATATATATATATATATATATATATATATATATATATATATAAATATATATATATATATATATATATATATATATATATATATATATATATATATATATATATATATATATATATATATATATATATATATATATATATATATATATATATATATATATATATATATATATATATATATATATATATATATATATATATATATATATATATATATATATATATATATATATATATATATATATATATATAATACAAAACAATTCGGATAGATTTGAACTTTATTGTTGATTTGAAATTGTAACACTGAATTTCCGATAAAAAATAATATTAATGTCCTTTATAATTTATTTAAAATTCTATTAAAACTTATAATAGAGAAACTTCAAATTTTGTCATTAAATTCATATTTCTGTGACAAAATAAGCACAAAAATAATTTATCCTTTTAATCAAGAATTCATGTTATTTAAGTATTTAATAATTTATTATGGAAACATCCTTTTGTATAAGCAATAATAAATGCATAGAGAACATATATTTCTTGAATTTTATTCTATAATTCATAGAAAAAATATTATTTATAGTAAATAATATTTATAATAGATATTTTTTTTATTTCCAATGGCTGCGCTTTTAAAGACCATTGCGCCACAAATACAGAAAGAATAAGTGGAGAGATGAACACAGAAAAGTCTATATTGAAATTGTTGAGAAAAACGCTTTCACAAATATTAAAAGTACTCTCATAGTTTTTTTTAAAATAAGTTTATTGAAAATGATGCTATTTTAAATACTACTTGAAAATATTTCCTCTACTGTAAATTTCTAATCGTAAATTTCATTCTAATTAATTTAATAATTAATTTGTCTGTAAAACATCAAATAGAAAATGAAGTTGATAGAAAGAAGATTAGAAATATAATTTTTTTCTTTATTATAATTGAGGTCCATGCTTCCCACGAAAGAAAGTAAAATTTATATAAATCCTTTAATACCAAACACACATTAGAAAAAAATAACATTGCATAGTTTCAATAAACTTATTTGTTAATTAAATATAATTTTTCAGAAGAACTAAACACATACAAATTTTAACTCTTGAATAATTTCAAACTTGATAGTTTAAAATATTATTATGAAATTCCTAAGAAATTTCGAAAATTTAATTAATAAGCTTGAACTATTGCGACATTGTAATGAGAATAAACAATTTTTTTATGTTTCTCCAAAATTACATAATTGCTTTTACAAAGCTTAAAAGTATCTTAAATATTCACCATAAGTTTTGCTATAGGAATGACAAATTATTTGCACTTAAAAAGGCCCTCAGCTCCCAGATTATTTAAATATCTTTAAAGTGCTAAGAGAGAGAGAGAGAGAGAGAATATCATAAAAAGAACTCTCTAAAATTAAGATTTTATGTTAATTGCGCGATACACTTAATTGCTTTTGTTCCTGCATTCATTGAAAAGGTAGAAAATTAAAAGGAATAGAAATTTTGATAACATATGGTTTTAAAATAATTGTATAAGAAATGTTTATCTGTCACATAAATTAGACATATTTATGCAATCATAAGTTAAATTTTGAAGTATGTGTCTTTTATAATTTGCTTCAATGGGAAAATCATTTTCTTCAATCACTTAATTTCTATATGCATAATAGATGCTTTAAATTCTGTGGAAATAATTCGATATATGCATATACACTCTATAACAAAAAAATCGACTCACCAAGAAGCAATCACCCGATTGCTTTGAAATTTCGTATACATGATGTTTTGAACAGATATGCAAATGATTAAAATTTGGTGTCCAATGAATGAATAGTTTGATCTCTAGCGCATTCGAGCTGCGCATCCAGCAGACGTATATAAGGAGCAGTTCTTCAACGGTTGTTAAAACGTTCGGTTTGAGATTGTGTGCGATTCAGATTACTTTTCAACAACTTAAAGAATGTCTCGCTGCAGGATTTGTGCTCATTACGAGCAACTTTATCAGAATTTGACAGATGTCGTATCATTGGATTGAAAGAGGCCGGTTTGACAAATTGGAGAATCACTCGTCATTTGAGTCGAAGCGATGCGACGATTCGAAGATACTGGCAAGGATGGGTAGAAAATGGCAGAATTCACAGCGTCAGGATGGTAGCGGTCGACCTAGGGCTACAACAGATCGTGAGGACAGAGTGATTGTCCGATCAGCTGTCACAGCGCCATCTTTATCTCTATCAACCTTCAGACGTTCAACCCAAACACCAGTGTCCACCATGACCAGTCACAGACGGTTGAGAGAGCGAAATCTACACTCGTGCCGACAATTACGCCACCTGCCACTCACGCCTGCACACTGCCGAGCCAGATTGCAGTGGTGTATGGCTCGATCAGGTTTGAATGATGCCGACTGGGGACGTATAGTCTTTAGCGACGAATACCGCTTCCAACTGTGTCCTGACGATCATCGAAGACGTCTTTGGAAACGCACAGGGCAGAGGGGGATCCTGCTTTCATTATTGCACGCCACACCGGCCCTCAACAAGGCATTATGGTCTGGTGTGCCATTTCCTTTGACAGCCGGACCCTTTGGTAGTCATTAGAGGTACACTTACTGCACAGCGGTACGTCGACGACATTCTAAGACCTGTTTTGCTACCGTTCTTTTTGCAGTGCATTCGGCTGGTTTTTCAGCAGGACAATGCCAGACCACATACGGCAAGTGTTGCTATGAGCTGTGTGCAAGCTTGTCAAACTCTTTTTGTCCTGCCAGATCTCTCTTCCATCGAGCATGTCTGGGATATGATGGGAAGGCGATTGCATCTGGCACGGAATGTTGATGACCTCGTTCGACAATTGGAGTGAATTTGGCAGGAAATGCCGCAGGAGACCATCCGGGAGCTTTGTTGGTCTATGCCACGCCGTGTGGCAGCTTGTATCCAGGCTAGAGGCGGGTCAACACCTTATTGAACTTGTTACTGTAACTCTGAAATAAAATTATTCAATTTTTCTGAAATTTTTATCATTTACTAATCTGTACATTGTCTTCCTATCCACCAATTTTCATCTCAATTAAACAACTCCTTCTTGGTGCGTCGATTTTTTTTTGTTATAGAGTGTAGTTGCAAATTTTATTAAATAAAAATATAATGCATATCTTAATTAATGAAGAAGTCTTTTATTAATAACTTTTATAAGGAATAATGGAAAGATATATAATTTTAAAAACCTATATTAAAGGTAATGTAATTACACAATACGGGAAAACAGCTCCACATACACACCAGTTGTTCATAAATCACACATACACACGTGTATGTACGTATATATGCAAGGTCAGCTTTAAACGTATCATTGCGATACATGAAATGCATCGCTTGGAATAAGTTTAGCTGCATATTTTTGTGCGCATAATTTCCTGATTGAGTATTTCCTACATTTTGCAACCAGCAGCATAAATGTAAAAAATATGTAATATTTTGACCTCTTGTAGTGATTATGTGTCGGACTGTTTTCTTGTATCCTATTATTACATTACTTTTAGTAAGTTTTGTAAATTAAATAACTTTATTTCAATATTCTTTATATAATTTATTATGAAATGACTTCCTTTATTATTCGTAATTAAGATTTGTATTAAAAATATACTTTTCATTTCTTCTTCTTTTCTTCTTCAGGTTGGGTTTGTATGTCATTGGCACCTCTGCTTTAATCAACATTTTGTACCATTAACTCAAAATCCAATGTTTCCTAGTTCCAGTTACTCGGGTCACCCACTTTAATAATAAAGTCCGATAACCCTTTAATGGAATCTAGGTGTAACTCTCTAGTACGGATGATGCCTAAAGAAGTTAATCTAGGGAGGGCAAGAGCCTCGCATTCGTAAATGATATGCTTGGCCATTTCCTCTTGCGTATGACATTTCCTGCAGATAGGCTCTTGCTGAAACAGTCCCATTTTGTGGAAGTGTTTTCTGAAACAGTAGTGCCCAGTTATGAAGCCTACGATTAAACGTATCTTCTGCCTAGAGCATCTTAGAATTTCAGAGGAAATCTTCACTGATGATCCACAGATCATACTTTTAGCGTGGGTTTGACCAAGAGTGTTGAGCCAAGCTTCATACATCCTCCGTCTCTCCCATCTAAGAACATTGGTTTTTGCGGTCTTCAAATTGATCCCACAAAAAGATTCTGGACCAATGGGAACAAAAGACGATCCTTGTTTAGCAAGCTCATCAGCCCTTTCATTACCTTCGATACCTTTGTGCCCTGGCACCCATACAAGGATCACCTTGTTTCTAGTTGCCAGTTCTGTAAGAAGGTTTCTACACTCCAAAATCATTTTAGATTTGATTTCGAAAGAATTAAGCGCTTTTAAATCGGCTTGATTGTCACTGAAAATGATAATCCGCTTACCGTAGTAGCCCTTCTTCATATTTAGTCGCAGACAGTGGATAATGGCCAAAACTTCTGCCTGGAAGACCGTAGCGTATCGCCCAAGGCTTACAGACAAGCTGATTCTTGGTGACACGCCACATACTCCCAGTCCTGAGAGGCTGTTCTTCAGTGATCCATCTGTGTACCAGATTAGATCTCCTGTTTTAGTTTCAAACATGTTGTTATCCCATTCGTCTCTAGTTGGAAAAACTATTTCAAATGTCCTATCAAACATGTATGTTTATTCCATGATGTCAGAGGGCATCAGAAAAAGTAGGATATTGAATTTTCCTGGTGATGCCCCTGTGCCCTTTGGCAACAGGCTGGTCATACCAGTGGTTTTGCAGCTTCATTCTGTATGCAGTTATTCTTGCAACGCTGCAGATGAAGATGTCCGAGGGAGTCAGATCCAACACAACCTCCAATGCTCTGGTTGGCGTGGTGGAAATTGCTCCCGTGATGCAGAGACAGGCTAGTCTTTGTAGACCTCCCAGTCTGTCAATCACAGTCTTCTGTTCCACCTTACGCCACCAGATCACACAGGCATATGTGAGAATGGGCCTGACAAATGCTGTGTACACCCATAACATCAGTTTTGGAAGTAAACCCCAGTTTTTACCAAGCATTCGCCTGCAAATCATAATGCTTTTCTTTGCTCGGTTAATCCTATCATCAATGTGCTTATTCCAGGTGAGTTTCTGGTCTAAATAGATGCCCAGATACTTCACCTCTGAAGCCACATTGATTTCAACATCAAAAAGTCTTGGTATGAAACAACTTTTCCGTTTCTTTTTGCGTGGTAAAAGGTACAAGGTAGGTTTTCTGAGGATTAACCATCAGATAACATCCATGCACCATTGACCTACATAACTTAGAGCATCCTGCATGAGATGACAAGTTATGTCAAAATCTTTGCCAAGGATAAGGATGACAATGTCATCAGCATATCCTTGCGTATAATAGCCTTGCGTATATCATTTAGATGTTTTATAAGGCTATTTACAACTAGGTTTTCAAAGTAATGGTGACAGAACACCTCCTTGAGGACAACCTCTAGTAGTCTTTTTTTCAAATGATTCACCGAAGATGTTCATTTGTATACATCTATCCGAAATTAAGGCCTCAATCCAAGTACACAGGGTCTGATTAATCCCTGCCCCTCTAAGTGCATTGAGGATGGATGGATGGGAAGTGTTATCAAAAGCACCCTGGATGTCGAGGAAAGTTGCCAAGGCAATATCCTTTTGATTACTTTTCATTTAATAAAATCTGCAACCACCAAAAAAGGAATTTTTAAATTATTAGTATATAATTTTTTATATCTCCTTTTGAATTTCATGACTTTTGCATAAGAAAATTACTTATAATTATTTAAAAGAATGAACATTCTTAAATAGATTTTACGTGAATGGTTCATTTTGTACCGAACAGTATTCAAAAAATGTCATTTTCCAGTAAATGTTTTCGTTAATGGCTTAGTAAATCTCTGCCGCTTGGGATTAACCTAACAATCAGAAGTAATGCAGATTAACTATGATCAGTCAAATATCAGAAATAATGAAGATTAACCATAATTATAGTTAAAAGTGAGAAATATAAAAAAATGAAAATTAGTCATAATCAACGAAACATACTTAAAACATTACTTTGCTCTTTTGCAATGTTTTCTTTTTTGTGGAACTCACTTATATTAAACTTTATTTGTCTATACATGTATTCAATTATTCTAAAACTTTACATTTGTATAACTTTTATGGGATTTATAAGTATATATACCAAATACTTTTGATTTCAGTTTTGTGTGGCTTGTTTATATGTATATTTATTTTATATTATCACAGTGTACTGTAATACCAAACGATGTCTGAATGGTCTGAGTTCTATGACACTTAAGCAGTTTGTCCCGGGTTCGGACATAGATAGATGTTCCTTTCTCTCCGTTTCTTTGTCCTTTTTCCTGAGATGATGAATGAATGAATGTCGCCCATCCTATAAACGGGTTTGTGGTGGTATGACGTGGGAAATGCACCTCCATGACTTTATTCACAGGTGTCTATCAGGAAACGATAAATGAGTAGCAATTTCTGGCTTTGTTGTGGCTAAAAGTTAGTCACAATGTTCCCATTATTAGAAAAGGAAAGTATACATTACAATTCCACATGACTGATTTACTTTTGCCTATTTTTCCCTTTATGTATATTTACATTATTCCTGTAAGAATATCACATATTTAACAATACTTGGATATATTTATTGTATTTGTATAATTCAGGCTAATATAATTCAATGGCAATACTGTCTTATGAGTTAGCTGACTAGATGTGCACTTTTTATATATTCTTTAATTTATTGCAAAATAAATTATTTTTACATGAGTTTCCTATTATTAAGCTTTTAACAATAGTAACAATATAATCTTTGGAGCAACTGTATATAACATAACATATGCGAGCAAAATGAAATTGTAAAGTTTTAAATAATTAATTCCTTTGAGAAAATGCTCATTGAAATTATTTAATAATTAGCTACATTATTTCAATGAAATAAGTGTAGTAGTTCAATAAGTATAATGTAATTTATGGTGTTATAAAGTATAAATTTAATATTTTTCCTTTTTTAAATTTATTTTGAAATTTAAAAATTGTCCATTTCCATGAAGCTAAGAGCAAATGCTTGCATTATTATCCAATCAAAATCCTTTTCGTTTTTTAATAGTTTGTTATTTTTAGTTTAAAGATTGCACATTAAAGAATAAATAGTTATTAGAATTTAAAAAAAAATGGTTTCCTATTTTAATTAAGCGAAATAATATACGTAATACGAAATAATTTTTTTTTTATCAAATGTGCATTCTTAAGTAGAAAAAAAATAAGAGCTCAGATGTTATTTTTAAAATTATGGTTCTTGAGATTTAAAGATTTTTATGGAGCAGACATAATTAGTAAATTGAGGAGATGTCTCATTTTTTGTGATTTTTATTCTGATAATTAATAGATAATTTTTTTATATCTTCATTAGTCGGCAGATTATTTTTAAAGGACGTTTTTTGTGAAACAATTAAGTAAAAGAAAACTATTAAATTGAGAACTTCATTTTAAACTAATGTGTAAGTGCATTTCCTTGTTTATGATTTAATCAATACTAAGGATAAATATTAAAAACAAATAAGAAGTAAAAATTTTTACTAAATGTTTTTATTCCCACATTCTTAGAAATCGATAATGACCGAAAAATATATTTTGATTCTCAATACAATCAGTACAATTTATTTCCAGTTATTTCAATTTAGTATTTCCGATTTAAATCAAATTTATTGTCTGTACTCTCTATGAAAATAAATACTGAAAAAAATATTGACAATATTTAATGGCTATTTTCGATTACTTATTGAGCATTTTATTGTTCTAATTGCAAAAATGTATGAAATGAAATAATGTATTAAAGAAAATATAGAAATTTCATTAAAAATAATATAATGCAAATTTTTACATGTCCCTTTGTCATATATGAAGTAAATATTTTCTGACCCACAACAATGTAGAACTAAAGAGCGTATTATTTATGTAAGAAAACTTGGTCTACTCGCTTTTGCTGAGAAACGGAGGTTATTCGTACTATGATTTAGATGACAAACATTTCACAGCAAGTTCGTTAATATATAAAGCAATATGCGGTAAACGAAAAGCACTAAGCACCATTAAGCACAGTTTTATAACAAATTGAATGATAATTGATTGAAGAATTTAAGAAAGGTAAAAAGATAATTTTTATTGTTACTGAAATTAAAAAAAAAAGACGTACTTCGTGTCAATTTAAATATTTACCCTTGACTTACTTGTCACTTTATGGTTGTTTTTTTGCCTTTATGAGCTAATTTAATCAGTAACTACAATAAATTGGACACCACACCTTGCTTAGATCCATGCCTTAGGTGGGAATCAAACTTATGTGCTGTTGATCTGTAGCGTAGAGAGTTAACACTTAAACTGATAGCTCAGCAAGATTTTAATTTCTTGGATCTCGTCTGCAATAATGCTGTTTATTGTGAGGAAAAGTATTTTGATTCTATTATTAAAATTTGTATATGTTTAGCAAATGCAAAGGTATTTAAAAGTCTGCATATTCAGTCAAATTCTGTTCTATTTAAACATTTTAACACATCGCAATTGTGACAATTGCAAAACTATAATGTACATTTTGATAACAAATTCTTGCAAAAATCTAATAATTCCTCACATATTTAATATTGTTATTACAAATGCACAATTTAAATTTAAATAATTCTTTACTGATGAAAAATCTCTAAATTGCGATGAGTATGGCATCATTATTATATATAAGATGTATTTTCTACTAATAAATTGACAATGAATTAGTTTATGGGAATGGGAAACTGTCAATTAGATTTTACTATTGAAATTATTTTCGAGATCTGAATTTATTTCTTAAAATCCTTTTAAAGAGATTTCATCCAACTATTGAAATTACTTCTTCATGCAAAAATAATTCTTTTCTAAAGATTTTACAGCAACCAAATAAATTACTTAAATCCCGATAATAGTTCTCTTTCTGAACTCAACACTATCAAGAAGAAGAGTAAATATGGCAAAAAAGCGTTTAAAAAGTTCGAATGTCACCAGTTACACATTTCTTCCATAAAGAGTAAAATTCCATCAGTAGCGTGAACTGAGAAATCGCTTTTGCTAGCAAATAGTTGTTCTATTCGCTCACTTTGCCTACTCTCCCCAGTTATTAAGTATGACATCACAAGAGTGACTGACTCTGCATTGTTCCAAGCAATATATTAGTGTTACCTTTCAACACAGGGCACAGCGCCTGTCAACGCCGTGTCAATAGGCTTCATTAGACTGCTTTTAGGCAGTAGAATACTCATTAATAATGCTTGTCCAGTTATCTAAGACATTTAGAATGTCATATGTTGTTGGAATGAATGTTGCAGAGAGCGAATGCTTAAATATTTCAGCTGAATCTACCGGTTTTAACTAACACATTGAAACCTGCAGAGTATTCTTTGAAATTACCGAACTGTACGCAGCATAAAAACCAGTTAATGCACTAAAAACGTTTTAGGGAAAATAATTTTCTGACTTATAATACAAACATAAATATGCTAAATATATTACTTGTATAGAATTTCACATTTAAAAACTACATAAATTAAAGTCTGGTGTTTAAATTCATATTAGAAAACCTTTCTCTAATTATAATATAGAATAATTTGCTATAATAAATGTTATAAACACATCACTTAGAATATATTTTTTATTTTAAACAGGAGTTTTTCTAACAAATGCTATTGTAGAGAAATCTTTTTACACAACATTTTTAATTTATTCCTTTAATGCTAAAATTGTTAGCCTTATTTTTAACAATTGAAACAGTTTCTTTGAACTTCTTATAAAATAAATATAAATAAATTAATTATTGGGCACATTCATTTATTAGAATAGTCGCCACAAAGACTTCATAGAATGGGGCAACTACGCATTAATTTTGCTTTCACTTGAAATTTTCTGAGTTATTTTCAAATTTGATTTACTTCTGAAAAAAAAAATGACATTAAATTACAATTTTTAGGTCTGTTCCTCTATTTTATCGTTCAAAGTTTCATTCTCAAAACTTGATGAATAGTTTTAGCAAGCAAAAAAAATTTTTTTCACACTATTCTTGAAATCAATGAAACCCTTTCTTACTCTATTCAGGAATGGCTCCCTAACTAATATCACATCCAGTTTAAAAGATGCTTATTATATCTTACAATCACTTATCATCCTCTAGCTTAAAGAAGTATCTAGTTGAGTGAATGTTTTTTACAATAAGCACTAATCTGGAACACATTAAGTATCAGTTTAATTGGTATTTGTAATAGCTATAAAATCTGTTAGAAATATCGGTGTTATCTAACAAGTGCAGTGCTAGCTAAATTCTGTTGATGTTTGCAAATGTGCATAATCCACACCACCTGATAATCCGATTGATATGTGAAAGGAGTAACATATATATCATTAAACTGCCTCCTCCAATCTGTCAGGTAAAATAAGTTTCTTCTTGAGTACCCAGACAATACCAATAATATTGGCAGCCGTCTGAGCCATCTAAATTGAATTTTGTTTCATCAGAAAAAATAACTGATGTCTATTTGGAGTTCCAAGACATGTGTTCTTAGACCCACTGTAGCCGGTGCTCAATGTGCCTTTCCTTCCATTTAGGAAGGTGTTTTCTTTTCTTGAATATGAACGTATCCGATATTTTTATGTAATTGTAAAGTATTCTTCTGATTACATGTATGAAGCCAGATGGGTCTTGTGCTTTTCCAATGTGCTTCCACATGTTCTTTTTAAAGTTCTTTAAAGATTTTTCCTTGATTGCGTAGAGTCAATTTCTTAAGTTTGCCATTCTTTGCTTTCATCTGAATCTTTAAATTTTTCAAGAAGTTAGAAACAGCGTTTGGACTGATGTGTAGGTGCCTACAAATTTCTCTTACACTTTTGCCTACATCATTACATGCCCCAATTTGGCTTTTTTGAAATTCATTTAAAGGTTTTCCCCTAGGCATTTTAACTGTACAAAATTGAGGAATTTTTTCAGGAAAATATATCTTTTGAAAGAAAGCCTGTTTAAAAGAACAATGTTTTCAACATATTAAACTGCTACAGATTTCAAAATGAGAATGTTTTTGCAGGTATCCTTCTACTTTTTTCACAGGTCAAAAAAGTCATTGAGTTTACTATTTTGTAATATTTTCTTAGTCTTAAATAAAACTCATTCACTGAAAATGAAAAGAAAAATTAGTTTAATAAAATTAAAAAAGAATAATTTTATTAATTGCGATAAAATTTAAAGCGTAATTTATAAAATATGACTGTTTTTCTACTCTTCTCCAGCAGTATAGCCCACGATGAAATTTTCAATCATTATTTCCCAACAATTGTGGTAATAGGATCACTGATTATTGTTCTTAAGTGAAAACTAATGAAGTGCTCTGGATCAATCTTCAACAAAGAAAAGAAAATGATCTTTCATAATATTGTCACAAAAATATTACAACAAAATAACAGAGACTACAATCTAATATCTAATTTTCAGAATAGATACGACAACAGTATGGATCAGTTTTGACTCATCTAAGTACAACTTGACATTTTAAATTGCTCACAATTTTAAAATGTATCATGTTAATAACTTAACAGTATTTATAAATATCGTGAAAGCAAAAACAATGCATACTATAGTCCTGATTTAAAATTAAATGATACTCATAATTGTCATAAGCTAGGAAAGTCTTTTAAAGCGGTGTACAAAAAATGAATAATCATAAGTACTGGAACAAAATATAAAACTCATTTTTACTTAGTTTTTTCTTAAGAAGAAAAATATTTGTGATTACACACGCACACACACACACACACACACACACACACACACACACACACACACACACACACACACACACACACACACACACACACACACACACACACACACACACACACACACACACACACACACACACACACACACATTTACAAATATTTTTATTTACTTTGTGTCCATCCAAAATAAAAATGAATGATTAATATTTGATCTAATATACTTAAAAACTAAATCCCAATTTCAAAAATTAAGAATAAATATAAATTTTTTATGCACGTACTTATTCATTACTTCTCGATTCAGCAAAAGCTTTGTTACAGTGGTACCTATTTGGTTTTTTTATCTAATCAGGTGGCATTTTGCTTCTGGAGTTTAGTCTATTGCATTTGAGCAATTTAGGTGGACTTAGTAGTCTAAGGCACGTATCTGCAGACACATAATTTTCAGCAATAAATGTACTAAAACCTAAGTTTTCCTAATGAAAAGATCTTTCAATTTTTCTTTTCATTTGATTTTTAATATTTTAATTTCTTCGCATAGACTGTAAGAAGAATCTATTCATTAAAAAAACTCTGGTCTGACAAATTCGCGATCTTTCTTACAACATCCTTGACAGCTATCGAGTTCCGAAAAATTATTTTAAGCGTCATTAATATTCTGAAAATTGATGAATTAATAAAACATATTTTTTATACTTGCTCTTTTAATCAGCGTTTATGAAAACTAAAAGAAATAAGTGGAGGCCTTTTTTCTAAAGTTATTCATATTTTTATAAATAAATGCTTAAATGAGAAGTCAAAATCTTCTTAATGATCTGTCTTAATGTTAAAATGATAATTTCACATTGAAAAGAAATGAACAGATTTTGGTTCATTAAGGCCTGGTTAATTCGTTTTTACTGGTTTTAATTTTTTCATCAGTGATTTTGATATGACTCTTTTTCGAGGTGTAAAAAGTTTATTAAATATTATAATAAATAACATGCTGTGGTTTTTGCGTTTATTAAGAATATTAAAATAAAAATTTATAAAGTGGTATAAATAAATAAAAAGTGATGTGTTTAATTGCTTATAACATTAGGTTATGGTGATGCGTTTCAGACCATCTATTTCTGCTTTCTGAAATTACTAAGCAGATCCAAGCGCCTCGCAATTTTGAACCATGGTTATGTGACGAAGTGAATTCTCAACTGGCCCTTGTATCCCCCATCATACCAATGGAGGAACATAAGGAACTTTTAAAAATGTATAAGTCCTCTCAGCAGCATTAGTCGGGGATTGAGTCAGCTATAGAACCTTCTACTCTTTTTGCATATAAGTCATCTCATTTCTCCACCGGCTACAGAAGCCCCAATTTCTTATAAGCAGTGCTTAATGAATTCATTGAGTCTAGAAGATATTTTCTTTATATAAGTAAACACAATATAGTTAATAAAGATATTTGACACCCCATTGTGTTTTTATTTATCAAGCACACACCTCCAGGAAATATTTTAATGTTAAATATTATTTTTTGAATCATTTGAACATTATTTTATTACATTTGAGCTTTGATATAGATATATAAGCGAGATTCTAAAGGGATAGATTGCGTTGGGGAAAAAGTTTTTTTTGACCCAATCAGAGATTAGCGTAGAAAAATGCATATTACATTTAATTATTGTGGTCCAAATGTCTCTTTATTGGTATGGTGTGGAAGCCTGGAGGAGAGATTTTCAACTTCAGATTGGGGTTATTTAAAGGTTTCCATTGCTTTTGTTGTTGTTGAGTTGTTGTTATTAAACTTGATGTCGTTTACACTTGGACAAGTCAAGCTCTCAAGTCGACGTCTATGTGAAATTAAGTCAGAAGGGTGCGTCTTTCGTTTATATAGAGCACCATGAAGGTGAAAGTACATATTTGCTCTAAGACTCTTCCTATAAGGGTACAACTACAGGATCCACTCTCTCAATTTTGATTTTGATCTGGAGAGGGAGGATATTTTCTTCAGATTATTACACTCACGGTAACTGGCCAACGACGAATCATAGAACTAACAATTCCTTAGATTTAACGAGCATGTATATCGTATATAATTTGTGGGTCTTTGGTAGCACTGGGAATAAAACCCAGCTTTTACAAAAGGAAGGCCGATGCCCTAAATACTAGGCTACCAAGGCCTTTCTATTGCATCTTAGGATGTAAACCTGACAGTAGCTCATAGTATTTCTTTAAATCGTACTTCTTTAAACTAATGTATAAAAAGACTAAAAATATTAAATTGTTCTCATGTTAAACAAAATATTAAATTGAGAAACATTTCAACAAATAAACGCTACAAACAAGCTGATGATGCAATTGTTAAACTTTAGATTTGTTTGATGATTTGAATTGGTTTTATGTTTCTATAATCCATTTCTTCTCATACTTAAGAAAATTCGATCACTGTTTAAAATTTGACCGACAGCTTAAAGTGGGTTCCAAAACACATTTATGATCAAGGTGGGTGTTAAGTTCTTTTAATATTGAATTGATGGCCAGAGGCCTTAGCAAACATGTAAATGCCTACTTCATATTTAATTTTTTGAACTTCAATGAAAAACATGTTGTTAATTCCTTGGTAATTCTTTATCAGATAAATTATATTAAAACACATGTGTGAGCAGAAGCATTCTTTTCCCTACCTATCACAGAGTTGGGCACTACCAGTTTCGGAAGCTGTTGAGGAAAGGTGGTGAAGTCTTCTCAATCTAGAAGCAAAGACCAAGCAGAAGACCCCAGCCCCCTAGACTTGACAAGCCATTCTCAGAGATATTATTTCACTTGGAAGACATTGCAATCTTTTTAAAACGTTCATCAGTAAACTTTAGTGAACAGGACTTATTTTCAATTAAGACGAGAATCCAACTCCCTACCTTCCGGTAACGAGAACAAAGTCTTTCTCAACCAAGCCACCGAAAACAACACATTTGTATTAAATAGATCTTGTGATGGATATGGATAAGTAATGAATCGCTTTTCTTTTATTCACAATAAGTTGATTTTCTTAAGATTTATGCAACATTTATTTTCAGTTATGGAAATTTTAGCACCAAAAATGTCCATACATATTTTGTTCAAATTGTAATAAATAATTATTCAGCAATTTAAAGTAAACTGTTATATTTTAATAAAATAACTATTTAATAAACCGTTTTCAGTCAGAAATTCAAGTGTTAAACATTTCACTAATTAGGCTAAAAATAAAGTTATTTAAGTAAAAAATGTATTACCACACACAGATGAAATTATAGATTGTAGAATTATTCATGAATGACTCATCCCATTCATAATTTTTATCAGTTTGACTCACAATTTTGATAATCCAGGTTCAAGCCCTGATAAAAAGTAAAGATAGTTATTTTTTATATTTATGCCTAAGAATTGCTTTTGTGTATTTTATTATGATTTCATCATAATACTTTAACCAATCATGTGATAAAATTTTTATTTGAATCAATTCAATAATAGAAATGCATGCTATATTTCTATTTATTGAATCCATTTTTCCTAAAATTATTATATCTCACTTTGGCTATTATCCATAAGAATTTATGTTCAAAACTTATAGTTTAGCTTCAGCAAGTTGACTAGATTTCATTCAAGTATAAATTTCCTTTGTGATTTCTCAATCTCATAAAAATAATTCCTTCTAATCCAATCAGTGGCATTAAATCAACATTTATCAGCGTTATAGCTCTTTGAACCCCATAGAGTTAACTGACATTCAAAACGAATACAAATGCCTGTTGCTTATACAATGCTAAATCGGTTAGAGCACTAAAAAGTAACCAAGTTTATTCAGATCTAATCAATTTTAGAATGTTTTCGAAGAAGTTAGTTTTATCGCAACATTCGCTCTATAAATAAGCGCTGGGATTTGAACTGCACGGAATGAAAAGAATGGAAGAGGGCTTCTGTCCTTTTTAAGAACTAATGCCATGAATCTTAAATATTTCGATGGTTTTAGTGAAAGCAATTTCTCGCATGTTCGGCATCGTTCCATGATGACTAGTTCACGTGACTAAAGGAATTAAATCAATTTTTCCTGCGACATTGCTTGATTGGAGTTGCAACTTCTAGTTTTGAAGAAGCAACTTTTTTTCTTTTTGTTCCTTTGTAATGTTTTTTCAAATATTTGTAAGGTTAGTTTTGTTTACTAAAAATCTTACATTAATTTATAGTTTTCGAGAAATTAATTTAAGAAATGATATTTTAAAAAATACATATTTCTCATACGTTCTGAATGTGGATAGTAAATTACTTTATGATTTTCGAACACTATGCTGAAATTTTATTTACAATATAATTTTTTTCCATTACGTTATACATACTAGTGTTGAAATTGTTAGTATAATAAATAGGATTAAAAACAAAGTTGTATGGAATGTAACTTAATCTGAAAACAGGGTAGTAAGTAAAAAATATTTCTAAAAAAATATCATGTTACAATTTAGTTTTTCTCCATTATATGTTGCTAGTAGAAGTGTTATACATTTTCAAGTCTAATGTATACTATTAAGCATAAAATTTCATGGAAAATAATTTATCTTGTTTACAAAATTGATGCAAAGAATAGCTTTAAATAAAATTTACTGTTGCAAAAGGGTTTTTTCCCCTTTGTATTGCGTAAAAGTGAAATTCGCAAATCTAAAATACAGAATTAAACAGAAAACCACGAAAAACTTGAATTCATGAAAGGTTCGTATTTCAACATTGGAGGTACACATATTCTATATAAAAAAATTCCGATGTAATCACCTTATTCTTTTTTCTAACTTTTAACTTATTGAAATTTGCAAATGAAACTGGTATTTCTTGGTAATAAATTAGAAAACTAATCACCCAGTTTTAAATTAGAATGACTTAGTTTAAATAGTTTTAAAATAGAAACATTTAAATTAAAAAACTAACAGTTTCACATACAAACTTTCTTATAACCATTTTTTAATCCTTTTTTAATCATCCTTCATAAACGTAAAGCTTGTATGAGAACATGAAATAAAGATGAAAAAATTAATGAACTACATATGCTGGTAACTATGCATTACATGATAAATCAAATACTATAAAAGAAGTTCCATATTTATACACGTTAATGTGAATCAGTTATGTACAGTGAACAGTTATATTCATTTTATTAGTAAAATTATTTTTCCTGTGATTTATCTTCATATAAACTGCAGAAATATTTTTACTTGTTAAATCTTTTACCAGAATTTTTCTAACTTATTAACAATCGAAAGAGACATCTTATATTAAGATTATGTTTCAATAACGCGGAATAGGTTTTATCTTTTCGAAACAGAAATTTTCATGTCAAAAGTATTCAACTTTGCATGATGTGGCCTTTATAAACTTTTTCATTGATTAAGAACGGAATGGTAGATCAGATTGGGAAGACCAGTATATCTTCAGAAGAGATTTATAGAATAGAATGTTTGTTTTAATTTTGCTTCTCAACAGTCTTATTTATCTCTAAATGATATTTCGATGTGAAACTACAATTCAATTTGGATTAAGAAGTGCTACAAACCTCCACGCAAAAGGTAGGAGTCAAACTCAAGCAGGGTTCTTTAGAAGACTTGAGTGATTGCTATTTAACTACCAAGTTTAGTTCTCACAATGACAAAGTCGCAATGTAAAAATACCAATTTTGAAGCTTAGCGTAAGATTGTTAAATTAGAATACGAATCTGATTTTGATAAAGTTATGTAGTTTTAAGGAATAAGTTGTTTAAGAAAGCATCTTATTACTTATAATTCAGTAAATTTACCAGCTAATTTTCTCTGTGCACTATGCTATTTCATAGATGTCACAGTATTTCTGTTTGTTATGCTTTTTGACCATGTACAAGAGAGTAAAACAAGACCTCAACTCTGTTTCAAGTTCGATACACACTTATTTATGCCTCAAAAAAGGCCGTAATAGAAACGACAGCAAGCAGAAAGTGCATGAAATTGGTTTATATGTTAGGTAACCAACATCTTTCTTGTTTGCTGCTATTAGAGGAAGCTATAAATTCAAATTGTAATCATGCAAAGTGGGCTAAAATCAAAGTAGGGCAATTCTTTACACTGTGATGAGTTTTGATTTGCTTTTCAGGAAAATTCTTGACATGTTTATGTATGAACAAACAAACATCCATGCAGATGTATAGTACTCGTATTTTTTGGGAGAAAAAGTTTTGGTTACGAGCATGAAACTGCATTTGTTGCAAATTAATGATCTGTTATATGCATTAAGTAATACTTTTAGTACGTAGAGATTACAAAAATAACATGCTGAATCTTGTGGCTCAGGAAATCATCGTGATGTCTTTATTTTACAGACAAATACCATCCTTTCTTAATTTTCTGTATATCGTACAGTAATATTCAAAAGAAGTGATAGTTTCAAAATGGTATGACCAGCAAGTTTTCTAGACCTTAGTTCAATTAAGCACGAGGAAGAAGTTCTTGAGAGGCATATTATAGGCCTCCTACTCCTCTCTAAACCCTATATTGGGTTAAAACTACTTTAGATGATAAATGGGTATTGGTAAATTGCTACTTATGGAAATCATTGCTAATATTATAAACTGTGTTGTCATTTAAGATGATTGCAATCACT